>CM056836.1:22479380-22501880 GCA_029853015.1 Chelidonichthys spinosus
AAGGGCTTGAATGCAATGGACCTTTCATTATGTAAAGGTATCTTGAAGACAAACATCTGAAAGTTTCCACTGTTCAAATGCCTCCAGGCAATGTTGTTTGTTTCACCACTCTGTGGGTCATGCTATGTAGAGTCGAGGTGAAGTCTGAACAGGTGAGTCTTGAGCCTTTTCCGGAAGATGGCAGTGACTCTGCTGTCCTGACATTGGTCGGGACTTCGTTCCACCACTGAGGACCAGAACAGAGAAGAGTCTGGACTTTACTGAGAGACATTTTTTTGATTTCAGCGATGGTGGTACCAGCCGGCCAGCTGAAGTAGAGGAGCGAAGTGCTCGCTTCGGGGCATGAGGTTTGACCAGTGTTTGAAGGTAGAAGGGTGCCGTTCCATTGATGGCCCTGAAGGCCAGTGTCATCGTCTTGAATTGGATGCGTGCTGCGTGGTATTTATTGGTATTTGGTATTTAAACAGTCCTCTTCATCATGCCATTCACATGTTGACATCATGAGACCAAGACAACACCTAACAAGTCATCAAAAGCACCTCGCCATTGGGAGGCTTCAAACAAGATGTTGTCAGAGGGAAGTGACCAATGAGCTTAGAGAGTCACAGAGTGTCATCAGCAGGTTGCTATACAGGTTGTTTCAAGAATAAGTTTGAGATGAGGAAATCACCATGCTGCTTCTACTTAAATGCCCTACTCTCATGATATAATATCACTGTAGCAGGAAGTCCTTACATCCATCCATCCACCAATCCATTGTCAACCGGTTATCCTGTATTCAGGGTCAGACATAGACAGGTAACCAGTCTATCACAGGGCTGACATGTAGAGACAGACAGGTAACCAGTCTATCACAGGGAGACATGTAGAGACAGACAGGTAACCAGTCTATCACAGGGAGACATGTAGAGACAGACAGGTAACCAGTCTATCACAGGGAGACATGTAGAGACAGACAGGTAACCAGTCTATCACAGGGAGACATGTAGAGACAGACAGGTAACCAGTCTATCACAGGGAGACATGTAGAGACAGACAGGTAACCAGTCTATCACAGGGCTGACATGTAGAGACAGACAGGTAACCAGTCTATCACAGGGCTGACATGTAGAGACAGACAGGTAACCAGTCTATCACAGGGCTGACATGTAGAGACAGACAGGTAACCAGTCTATCACAGGGAGGCATGTACAGACAGACAGGTAGCCAGTCTATCACAGGGAGACATGTAGAGACAGACAGGTAACCAGTCTATCACAGGGAGACATGTAGAGACAGACAGGTAACCAGTCTATCACAGGGAGACATGTAGAGACAGACAGGTAACCAGACTATCACAGGGAGACATGTAGAGACAGACAGGTAACCAGTCTATCACAGGGCTGACATGTAGAGACAGACAGGTAACCAGTCTATCACAGGGAGACATGTAGAGACAGACAGGTAACCAGTCTATCACAGGGCTGACATGTAGAGACAGACAGGTAACCAGTCTATCACAGGGAGACATGTAGAGACAGACAGGTAACCAGTCTATCACAGGGCTGACATGTAGAGACAGACAGGTAACCAGTCTATCACAGGGAGACATGTAGAGACAGACAGGTAACCAGTCTATCACAGGGCTGACATGTAGCGACAGACAGGTAACCAGTCTATCACAGGGAGACATGTAGAGACAGACAGGTAACCAGTCTATCACAGGGCTGACATGTAGAGACAGACAGGTAACCAGTCTATCACAGGGCTGACATGTAGAGACAGACAGGTAACCAGTCTATCACAGGGAGACATGTAGAGACAGACAGGTAACCAGTCTATCACAGGGCTGACATGTAGAGACAGACAGGTAACCAGTCTATCACAGGGAGACATGTAGAGACAGACAGGTAACCAGTCTATCACAGGGCTGACATGTAGAGACAGACAGGTAACCAGTCTATCACAGGGAGACATGTAGAGACAGACAGGTAACCAGTCTATCACAGGGAGACATGTAGAGACAGACAGGTAACCAGTCTATCACAGGGCCTACATGTAGAGACAGACAGGTAACCAGTCTATCACAGGGAGACATGTAGAGACAGACAGGTAACCAGTCTATCACAGGGCCTACATGTAGAGACAGACAGGTAACCAGTCTATCACAGGGAGACATGTAGAGACAGACAGGTAACCAGTCTATCACAGGGAGACATGTAGAGACAGACAGGTAACCAGTCTATCACAGGGAGACATGTAGAGACAGACAGGTAACCAGTCTATCACAGGGCCTACATGTAGAGACAGACAGGTAACCAGTCTATCACAGGGCCTACATGTAGAGACAGACAGGTAACCAGTCTATCACAGGGAGACATGTAGAGACAGACAGGTAACCGGTCTATCACAGGGCCTACATGTAGAGACAGACAGGTAACCAGTCTATCACAGGGAGACATGTAGAGACAGACAGGTAACCGGTCTATCACAGGGCTGATATGTAGAGACAGACAGGTAACCAGTCTATCACAGGGAGACATGTAGAGACTGACATTTAACCAGTCTATCACAGGGCTGGCATGTAGAGACAGACAGGTAACCAGTCTATCACAGGGAGACATGTAGAGACAGACAGGTAACCAGTCTATCACAGGGAGACATGTAGAGACAGACAGGTAACCAGTCTATCACAGGGCTGACATGTAGAGACAGACATGTAACCAGTCTATCACAGGGAGACATGTAGAGACAGACAGGTAACCAGTCTATCACAGGGCTGACATGTAGAGACAGACAGGTAACCAGTCTATCACAGGGCCTACATGTAGAGACAGACAGGTAACCAGTCTATCACAGGGAGACATGTAGAGACAGACAGGTAACCGGTCTATCACAGGGCTGATATGTAAAGACAGACAGGTAACCAGTCTATCACAGGGCCTACATGTAGAGACAGACAGGTAACCAGTCTATCACAGGGCTGACATGTAGAGACAGACAGGTAACCAGTCTATCACAGGGCCTACATGTAGAGACAGACAGGTAACCAGTCTATCACAGGGAGACATGTAGAGACAGACAGGTAACCAGTCTATCACAGGGAGACATGTAGAGACAGACAGGTAACCAGTCTATCACAGGGAGACATGTAGAGACAGACAGGTAACCAGTCTATCACAGGGCCTACATATAGAGACAGACAGGTAACCAGTCTATCACAGGGCTGACATGTAGAGACAGACAGGTAACCAGTCTATCACAGGGCTGACATGTAGAGACAGACAGGTAACCAGTCTATCACAGGGCTGACATGTAGAGACAGACAGGTAACCAGTCTATCACAGGGAGACATGTAGAGACAGACAGGTAACCAGTCTATCACAGGGAGACATGTAGAGACAGACAGGTAACCGGTCTATCACAGGGCTGATATGTAAAGACAGACAGGTAACCAGTCTATCACAGGGAGACATGTAGAGACAGACAGGTAACCAGTCTATCACAGGGAGACATGTAGAGACAGACAGGTAACCAGTCTATCACAGGGCTGACATGTAGAGACAGACAGGTAACCAGTCTATCACAGGGAGACATGTAGAGACAGACAGGTAACCAGTCTATCACAGGGCTGACATGTAGAGACAGACAGGTAACCAGTCTATCACAGGGAGACATGTAGAGACAGACAGGTAACCAGTCTATCACAGGGCTGACATGTAGCGACAGACAGGTAACCAGTCTATCACAGGGAGACATGTAGAGACAGACAGGTAACCAGTCTATCACAGGGCTGACATGTAGAGACAGACAGGTAACCAGTCTATCACAGGGCTGACATGTAGAGACAGACAGGTAACCAGTCTATCACAGGGAGACATGTAGAGACAGACAGGTAACCAGTCTATCACAGGGCTGACATGTAGAGACAGACAGGTAACCAGTCTATCACAGGGAGACATGTAGAGACAGACAGGTAACCAGTCTATGACAGGGCTGACATGTAGAGACAGACAGGTAACCAGTCTATCACAGGGAGACATGTAGAGACAGACAGGTAACCAGTCTATCACAGGGAGACATGTAGAGACAGACAGGTAACCAGTCTATCACAGGGCCTACATGTAGAGACAGACAGGTAACCAGTCTATCACAGGGAGACATGTAGAGACAGACAGGTAACCAGTCTATCACAGGGCCTACATGTAGAGACAGACAGGTAACCAGTCTATCACAGGGAGACATGTAGAGACAGACAGGTAACCAGTCTATCACAGGGCTGACATGTAGAGACAGACAGGTAACCAGTCTATCACAGGGCCTACATGTAGAGACAGACAGGTAACCAGTCTATCACAGGGAGACATGTAGAGACAGACAGGTAACCAGTCTATCACAGGGCTGACATGTAGAGACAGACAGGTAACCAGTCTATCACAGGGCCTACATGTAGAGACAGACAGGTAACCAGTCTATCACAGGGAGACATGTAGAGACAGACAGGTAACCAGTCTATCACAGGGAGACATGTAGAGACAGACAGGTAACCAGTCTATCACAGGGCTGACATGTAGAGACAGACAGGTAACCAGTCTATCACAGGGAGACATGTAGAGACAGACAGGTAACCAGTCTATCACAGGGCTGACATGTAGAGACAGACAGGTAACCAGTCTATCACAGGGAGACATGTAGAGACAGACAGGTAACCAGTCTATCACAGGGCCTACATGTAGAGACAGACAGGTAACCAGTCTATCACAGGGAGACATGTAGAGACAGACAGGTAACCAGTCTATCACAGGGCTGACATGTAGAGACAGACAGGTAACCAGTCTATCACAGGGCCTGACATGTAGAGACAGACAGGTAACCAGTCTATCACAGGGAGACATGTAGAGACAGACAGGTAACCAGTCTATCACAGGGCTGACATGTAGAGACAGACAGGTAACCAGTCTATCACAGGGAGACATGTAGAGACAGACAGGTAACCAGTCTATCACAGGGCTGACATGTAGAGACAGACAGGTAACCAGTCTATCACAGGGCACATGTAGAGACAGACAGGTAACCAGTCTATCACAGGGAGACATGTAGAGACAGACAGGTAACCAGTCTATCACAGGGCCTACATGTAGAGACAGACAGGTAACCAGTCTATCACAGGGAGACATGTAGAGACAGACAGGTAACCAGTCTATCACAGGGCCTACATGTAGAGACAGACAGGTAACCAGTCTATCACAGGGAGACATGTAGAGACAGACAGGTAACCAGTCTATCACAGGGCCTACATGTAGAGACAGACAGGTAACCAGTCTATCACAGGGAGACATGTAGAGACAGACAGGTAACCAGTCTATCACAGGGCTGACATGTAGAGACAGACAGGTAACCAGTCTATCACAGGGCCTACATGTAGAGACAGACAGGTAACCAGTCTATCACAGGGAGACATGTAGAGACAGACAGGTAACCAGGTCTATCACAGGGCTGACATGTAGAGACAGACAGGTAACCAGTCTATCACAGGGAGACATGTAGAGACAGACAGGTAACCAGTCTATCACAGGGCTGACATGTAGAGACAGACAGGTAACCAGTCTATCACAGGGCACGTACATGTAGAGACAGACAGGTAACCAGTCTATCACAGGGCTGACATGTAGAGACAGACAGGTAACCAGTCTATCACAGGGCTGACATGTAGAGACAGACAGGTAACCAGTCTATCACAGGGAGACATGTAGAGACAGACAGGTAACCAGTCTATCACAGGGCTGACATGTAGAGACAGACAGGTAACCAGTCTATCACAGGGCCTACATGTAGAGACAGACAGGTAACCAGTCTATCACAGGGAGACATGTAGAGACAGACAGGTAACCAGTCTATCACAGGGCTGACATGTAGAGACAGACAGGTAACCAGTCTATCACAGGGCTGACATGTAGAGACAGACAGGTAACCAGTCTATCACAGGGCTGACATGTAGAGACAGACAGGTAACCAGTCTATCACAGGGCCTGACATGTAGAGACAGACAGGTAACCAGTCTATCACAGGGAGACATGTAGAGACAGACAGGTAACCAGTCTATCACAGGGCTGACATGTAGAGACAGACAGGTAACCAGTCTATCACAGGGAGACATGTAGAGACAGACAGGTAACCAGTCTATCACAGGGCTACATATAGAGACAGACAGGTAACCAGTCTATCACAGAGGCTGACATGTAGAGACAGACAGGTAACCAGTCTATCACAGGGCTGACATGTAGAGACAGACAGGTAACCAGTCTATCACAGGGCTGACATGTAGAGACAGACAGGTAACCAGTCTATCACAGGGCTGACATGTAGAGACAGACAGGTAACCAGTCTATCACAGGGAGACATGTAGAGACAGACAGGTAACCAGTCTATCACAGGGCTGACATGTAAAGACAGACAGGTAACCAGTCTATCACAGGGAGACATGTAGAGACAGACAGGTAACCAGTCTATCACAGGGCCGACATGCAGAGACAGACAGGTAACCAGTCTATCACAGGGCCCACATGTAGAGACAGACAGGTAACCAGTCTATCACAGGGAGACATGTAGAGACAGACAGGTAACCAGTCTATCACAGGGCTGACATGTAGAGACAGACAGGTAACCAGTCTATCACAGGGAGACATGTAGAGACAGACAGGTAACCAGTCTATCACAGGGCTGACATGTAGAGACAGACAGGTAACCAGTCTATCACAGGGAGACATGTAGAGACAGACAGGTAACCAGTCTATCACAGGGCTGACATGTAGAGACAGACAGGTAACCAGTCTATCACAGGGCTGACATGTAGAGACAGACAGGTAACCAGTCTATCACAGGGAGACATGTAGAGACAGACAGGTAACCAGTCTATCACAGGGCTGACATGTAGAGACAGACAGGTAACCAGTCTATCACAGGGAGACATGTAGAGACAGACAGGTAACCAGTCTATGACAGGGCTGACATGTAGAGACAGACAGGTAACCAGTCTATCACAGGGAGACATGTAGAGACAGACAGGTAACCAGTCTATCACAGGGAGACATGTAGAGACAGACAGGTAACCAGTCTATCACAGGGCCTACATG
The DNA here is from genome assembly GCA_029853015.1 of Chelidonichthys spinosus. Taxonomy (NCBI): domain Eukaryota; kingdom Metazoa; phylum Chordata; class Actinopteri; order Perciformes; family Triglidae; genus Chelidonichthys; species Chelidonichthys spinosus. The sequence continues at coordinate 22,486,493 of CM056836.1, forward strand.
TAGAGACAGACAGGTAACCAGTCTATCACAGGGAGACATGTAGAGACAGACAGGTAACCAGTCTATCACAGGGCCTACATGTAGAGACAGACAGGTAACCAGTCTATCACAGGGAGACATGTAGAGACAGACAGGTAACCAGTCTATCACAGGGCTGACATGTAGAGACAGACAGGTAACCAGTCTATCACAGGGCCTACATGTAGAGACAGACAGGTAACCAGTCTATCACAGGGAGACATGTAGAGACAGACAGGTAACCGGTCTATCACAGGGCTGATATGTAAAGACAGACAGGTAACCAGTCTATCACAGGGCCTACATGTAGAGACAGACAGGTAACCAGTCTATCACAGGGAGACATGTAGAGACAGACAGGTAACCAGTCTATCACAGGGAGACATGTAGAGACAGACAGGTAACCAGTCTATCACAGGGCCTACATGTAGAGACAGACAGGTAACCAGTCTATCACAGGGAGACATGTAGAGACAGACAGGTAACCAGTCTATCACAGGGAGACATGTAGAGACAGACAGGTAACCAGTCTATCACAGGGAGACATGTAGAGACAGACAGGTAACCAGTCTATCACAGGGCCTACATGTAGAGACAGACAGGTAACCAGTCTATCACAGGGCCTACATGTAGAGACAGACAGGTAACCAGTCTATCACAGGGAGACATGTAGAGACAGACAGGTAACCGGTCTATCACAGGGCCTACATGTAGAGACAGACAGGTAACCAGTCTATCACAGGGAGACATGTAGAGACAGACAGGTAACCGGTCTATCACAGGGCTGATATGTAGAGACAGACAGGTAACCAGTCTATCACAGGGAGACATGTAGAGACTGACATTTAACCAGTCTATCACAGGGCTGGCATGTAGAGACAGACAGGTAACCAGTCTATCACAGGGAGACATGTAGAGACAGACAGGTAACCAGTCTATCACAGGGAGACATGTAGAGACAGACAGGTAACCAGTCTATCACAGGGCTGACATGTAGAGACAGACATGTAACCAGTCTATCACAGGGAGACATGTAGAGACAGACAGGTAACCAGTCTATCACAGGGCTGACATGTAGAGACAGACAGGTAACCAGTCTATCACAGGGCCTACATGTAGAGACAGACAGGTAACCAGTCTATCACAGGGAGACATGTAGAGACAGACAGGTAACCGGTCTATCACAGGGCTGATATGTAAAGACAGACAGGTAACCAGTCTATCACAGGGCCTACATGTAGAAACAGACAGGTAACCAGTCTATCACAGGGCTGACATGTAGAGACAGACAGGTAACCAGTCTATCACAGGGCCTACATGTAGAGACAGACAGGTAACCAGTCTATCACAGGGAGACATGTAGAGACAGACAGGTAACCAGTCTATCACAGGGAGACATGTAGAGACAGACAGGTAACCAGTCTATCACAGGGAGACATGTAGAGACAGACAGGTAACCAGTCTATCACAGGGCCTACATATAGAGACAGACAGGTAACCAGTCTATCACAAGGCTGACATGTAGAGACAGACAGGTAACCAGTCTATCACAGGGCTGACATGTAGAGACAGACAGGTAACCAGTCTATCACAGGGCTGACATGTAGAGACAGACAGGTAACCAGTCTATCACAGGGAGACATGTAGAGACAGACAGGTAACCAGTCTATCACAGGGAGACATGTAGAGACAGACAGGTAACCGGTCTATCACAGGGCTGATATGTAAAGACAGACAGGTAACCAGTCTATCACAGGGAGACATGTAGAGACAGACAGGTAACCAGTCTGGGACGATCGACAGGGAGACATGTAGAGACAGACAGGTAACCAGTCTATCACAGGGCTGACATGTAGAGACAGACAGGTAACCAGTCTATCACAGGGAGACATGTAGAGACAGACAGGTAACCAGTCTATCACAGGGCTGACATGTAGAGACAGACAGGTAACCAGTCTATCACAGGGAGACATGTAGAGACAGACAGGTAACCAGTCTATCACAGGGCTGACATGTAGCGACAGACAGGTAACCAGTCTATCACAGGGAGACATGTAGAGACAGACAGGTAACCAGTCTATCACAGGGCTGACATGTAGAGACAGACAGGTAACCAGTCTATCACAGGGCTGACATGTAGAGACAGACAGGTAACCAGTCTATCACAGGGAGACATGTAGAGACAGACAGGTAACCAGTCTATCACAGGGCTGACATGTAGAGACAGACAGGTAACCAGTCTATCACAGGGAGACATGTAGAGACAGACAGGTAACCAGTCTATGACAGGGCTGACATGTAGAGACAGACAGGTAACCAGTCTATCACAGGGAGACATGTAGAGACAGACAGGTAACCAGTCTATCACAGGGAGCACATGTAGAGACAGACAGGTAACCAGTCTATCACAGGGCCTACATGTAGAGACAGACAGGTAACCAGTCTATCACAGGGAGACATGTAGAGACAGACAGGTAACCAGTCTATCACAGGGCCTACATGTAGAGACAGACAGGTAACCAGTCTATCACAGGGAGACATGTAGAGACAGACAGGTAACCAGTCTATCACAGGGAGACATGTAGAGACAGACAGGTAACCAGTCTATCACAGGGAGACATGTAGAGACAGACAGGTAACCAGTCTATCACAGGGCCTACATGTAGAGACAGACAGGTAACCAGTCTATCACAGGGCCTACATGTAGAGACAGACAGGTAACCAGTCTATCACAGGGAGACATGTAGAGACAGACAGGTAACCGGTCTATCACAGGGCCTACATGTAGAGACAGACAGGTAACCAGTCTATCACAGGGAGACATGTAGAGACAGACAGGTAACCGGTCTATCACAGGGCTGATATGTAGAGACAGACAGGTAACCAGTCTATCACAGGGAGACATGTAGAGACTGACATTTAACCAGTCTATCACAGGGCTGGCATGTAGAGACAGACAGGTAACCAGTCTATCACAGGGAGACATGTAGAGACAGACAGGTAACCAGTCTATCACAGGGAGACATGTAGAGACAGACAGGTAACCAGTCTATCACAGGGCTGACATGTAGAGACAGACATGTAACCAGTCTATCACAGGGAGCACATGTAGAGACAGACAGGTAACCAGTCTATCACAGGGCTGACATGTAGAGACAGACAGGTAACCAGTCTATCACCGGGCCTACATGTAGAGACAGACAGGTAACCAGTCTATCACAGGGAGACATGTAGAGACAGACAGGTAACCGGTCTATCACAGGGCTGATATGTAAAGACAGACAGGTAACCAGTCTATCACAGGGCCTACATGTAGAGACAGACAGGTAACCAGTCTATCACAGGGCTGACATGTAGAGACAGACAGGTAACCAGTCTATCACAGGGCCTACATGTAGAGACAGACAGGTAACCAGTCTATCACAGGGAGACATGTAGAGACAGACAGGTAACCAGTCTATCACAGGGAGACATGTAGAGACAGACAGGTAACCAGTCTATCACAGGGAGACATGTAGAGACAGACAGGTAACCAGTCTATCACAGGGCCTACATATAGAGACAGACAGGTAACCAGTCTATCACAGGGCTGACATGTAGAGACAGACAGGTAACCAGTCTATCACAGGGCTGACATGTAGAGACAGACAGGTAACCAGTCTATCACAGGGCTGACATGTAGAGACAGACAGGTAACCAGTCTATCACAGGGAGACATGTAGAGACAGACAGGTAACCAGTCTATCACAGGGAGACATGTAGAGACAGACAGGTAACCGGTCTATCACAGGGCTGATATGTAAAGACAGACAGGTAACCAGTCTATCACAGGGAGACATGTAGAGACAGACAGGTAACCAGTCTATCACAGGGAGACATGTAGAGACAGACAGGTAACCAGTCTATCACAGGGCTGACATGTAGAGACAGACAGATAACCAGTCTATCACAGGGCTGACATGTAGAGACAGACAGGTAACCAGTCTATCACAGGGAGACATGTAGAGACAGACAGGTAACCAGTCTATCACAGGGCTGACATGTAGAGACAGACAGGTAACCAGTCTATCACAGGGAGACATGTAGAGACAGACAGGTAACCAGTCTATCACAGGGCTGACATGTAGAGACAGACAGGTAACCAGTCTATCACAGGGAGACATGTAGAGACAGACAGGTAACCAGTCTATCACAGGGCCTACATGTAGAGACAGACAGGTAACCAGTCTATCACAGGGCCTACATGTAGAGACAGACAGGTCCATCCTGCATGTCTTTGGACTGTGGGAGGAAGCTGGAAAACCCAGGGAGAACCACGCTAACATGGGGAGAACATGCAAACTCCACACAGAAGGAACCTGAACCGGCAATCAAACCTCTCGCTGTGAGGTGACCGTTGTGTGCTTCTAGTCACTAAAGTATGTTGAGAGGCACCCGCACACCAGTAGGAAGCCATGCACACTAAAAGGCAGATAGAGATGATGTGCTGGTTTAATCAGAAGTAACACAAAACCAAGACTCAGAGGTAGACTTTTTTTGTTGTTTTTTTGCAGTGGATCAAAAGGAACAGAGGAGACAGATGGAGGACTAGCAGACAGACTGAAGTCACACACACACTGACACACAAGTCGGCAGACTAGAAGCGGAGTTAAATTGAGGCTGATTGTATTCTCGACGTAGACTTGTCTTTGTCCCTAAGCTCTGACTAAATATTGAAGCAGATCGTGGTGAAAAGAGCCGGCTATCCAGAGGATTCAACCCAATCTGCATATTCATAACAATTAATTAGGATTCCTCTCTCTGCCATCGTGTTTTATCTTTCCTGCTTTATTTCTCGAGAGGCAACTAATACAATGCCGGGCTGGTGATCGGAATCAGTTATAAGGGGGGGAGGGTAGACGTGCCCATGCACCCACCTCTCCCACCTCTCCCACCCACATTTCAGACTTGAGAATGATTCTGTCTGGACCAGATAAGATGAGTGCGACACAAGCAGTGCTCATCTCTCTGTTGATACAAACTTCCAGTGCCGTCTCTCACTTTGTCTTTTCTATCCTTTGTCTGGGCCACCACCGCCTCCGCCTCCGCCGCCGCCGCCGCCGCCGCCAAACACACTGAGCAGCCATTGTCTGGGAGAGGCATACAAACGAACTGCCGCTCAACACTCTTCTCGCAAGGCTTCCTCTTTTAATTGCTCAAATGAAGAAATGAAAGGCGCAGAGTTGAGAGACTGCGTTAGACCCCGGGATGAGAAATCTGTCTGCGTCGCGTGCTGAAGGCGCTGACAGAAAGAAAGAAAGAAAGAAAGAAAGAAAGAAAGAAAGAAAGAAAGAAAGAAAGAACGATGCGTTCATAAGTAGAATAGAAAGTTTGTCCAGGTGTCTGATTATCCTACTCCGTGTGTGCAGGTGTTTCCTCAAGTTGAGCTACGATTGTAATTGGTTAGCAAGACAACAGAAAATCACAATAAGCAACTGAAATGAAAGTGGAAGTCTGACAGAAGTCATGCAGAGGATACATCTTACTAGAAGAAGTGGACGTAGTCGTGGTGACACCACCCATCGGTTTATGGACTATACGGTTTTGAAGCCTTGAGTCACTTTTGGCTGTCGCCATCTTGGTATTTGTTTGTCCTCATTTTGGAATTTTGCAACCAGCGAAGGAAATGACCATATTTGGATTTTGGAGGAGCAACAGGTCGCACCCCGAGCAGCAACCTTACTGGATCTTGATCCATCTGGCTTCTGTGAAGCTGAAAACAAAGTTAGCTTCATAATTCAAGGTGAACTTTACAGCTAAGTGTTAAAGTTATCTCAGAAGCAGATGAATGAATGATCTAATGATCTAAATGAACATCATGCTGCATAGAAAACTTATAACGAGCAATTCTGACCATTAACCCGACTAGAAGCAATACATTAAAAGACAAGTGGGTTCATTTTCTTATATTTATATAATATCTTATATCTTATATATATATATATATATATATATATAATATCTTATATCTTATACTTCTATACCATTTGACCTCTTTTTGCAATCAGAGGACTGAACTGGAGTTTTCCTCCTGCTATAAACATACAGGGAAAAGAGCATACAACCTAAAGTGTGAAAACACAATTGGGCGCGACACGCGAGAGTGCAACAAGTTGCACCATTTTTAGCATAATCAAAGCTTTTGGGAAATGTAATATTGACGTTCAAAACAACTTGAACTAACAAGGCTATTGTTGGAAAGTAGAGACAACAGCTACAAGCTGGGTCTCACCTGTGGTAGACTTTGAGTTCTCCCTAAGATGTGCTGGTATTTAAAATAATGCAGGCACCTGGAAAATGGTGTGTAAAAAGGGTGGCAATGTCATTTATTTGTTACCCCGGGGTGATAAAAGTGTTGAAAGATCAGGCTGAAATAATGGGAAAGGGGTAAGGGAGTGTGAGACAGATGACAGAAGTTGTCCATTAAGCAAGTGGAGCAGTCCTGGTGTGAACATTGCATTTCCATGTTTACCACATTACAGCCTTGTTCACTGGCTCACCTCCTACAGGGTAAAATAGAAAAGAGACACTCCTGCGGGAGGATGACAATATCTCTCTCTCGCTCTCTCTCTCTCACTCACACACACCACAATTAAAATCTCTAAATGCAATACAGATACAATTGAGATTATATTTTTCTTGACTGAAGTGAAACGTACAATGCCGTATTCGGGTCACTGTAAAGGGAAAAAATGAAGCCAAGAGAGGAGGGCATTATTCCAAGGAAAGAAGTCACAAATTTGAATTTGCGTTTATAAAGTTGCAGAGTTGCTACTTTATTACAACGGCATCTATGCTAGCTAACTTCCCATGAATGCACACATTTATTTTTGTATTTCATTTTTAATATATCACAACGTGAAAGCTACTGCTAGCATTTTAGCCCAGCCAGCTGATTAATAAACACCCATAAGATGACAATTTGGCCCATATAAAAAAAGCAACAATAACCGTCAACATCATCACCCTAAGGACCTTAACGAGGCATTGTCACACGTTGTGATGTATTAATTATGAAACATAAATACGTACATTCATGGGAAGTTAGCTAGCATAAATGCCGGATGTTGGCATCGTAATAAAGTATCAAATTTGCTACTTTATAAACTCGCAAATTTGATACTTTTTTTCTCTTAATAATGCTCTCTTGGCACCGTTTTTTTTCCTACCCTTATAATAATAATAATAATAATAATAATAATAATATAGTCAAGTATAAAAGTGAAATAAATCCAGCACTTTGTTCAACATGGGTTGAATCTAAATCAGCCCATAAGCCCCCCCACCACCAACCATGTGTAGGGAAAAAATCCTTTCAGGCTGCATCTGTCTCTGTCTGTCAACTGCACTTCATCCCATTTCTTCCTCTGCTGAAAGGGACAGACTAGCTGACTCCCACACAAAGATTGCGTGTGCAAGGGGCGGCGGAGGGAACATAATCAAGATGTTAATTGTCCCTGAAAAAGCAAGAAAGTTGTGGAAATTAACATGCAACATCAAAGTAATGGGGGGGCAGTCTGATGACAAGTTTGAACCACTAAATAAATGAATAAAAAAAACTCTCCGTTTCCTGCTAATGTCATCTAATGATGTCCCCATGGGCTGACATAACCTTACTGTCATCACAACGCTCCATATACTTACTGTTTTATGACAGTCAGTCTATTCCCCCACATCTGCTCAGAGCCATGTTTATTTCTCATTTCCACGGTGGACAACCAATGACTTCATACAGGAGCACCGTAATGAAATTCGACCTCCGTTGCCTGCAGTTCAACATTCTTATCTCCATATACTGTGCGCATAGAGTCCAGATTAAAATCAAGGGTGTCTTCAACTTTGGATCGACCTATCTGAAGAGCTGAGGAAGTTAAATGTGTTTCAGATTAGCGCAGCGGCTCATTTTTATACAGTAGCTTTCATGTAATTATCTTTTTAATTATCTTTGACCTTGCTTTCCTACCTTGCCGTCGCTGACTTTTTTTCGCAAAGCAATTTTCACTTGCTTGTAAAAATAATTGTGCTGCTGAATGTGCTATGTAATCACAGGATACTGTTGTTGTTGTTGTTGTTGTTGAGGCTGTGTGTTAGTGAGGTGTTGGGCAAACTTACATAAGAGCTTAACTGCTCCATTGGCGTCGCCAGGCCTCTGATTCTCTGCTGAAGGGATGGAAGGAGACTGTCCAAGAAAAAACATTGCATCAGTTGTTTTCACAAAGATCGCCACAAAGCGTCGGAGCGTGACTGCGCTGTTTGTTACGTAAAAAACGGAGAAGATCTCCTTCGACTGGACAGACGCTGATCAACTTTATTTAACAGCATGTCAGTGTCGGCATAGATGCAATAGAACCTTTTCTGTCTTCGTCATCTCCGCCAGGAGATCAGTCACGTGTGTGAGTGATCGTGGCATGCGTGAGCATCTCTGCGTCTGTCCTCGGCTGATCTCGCATTCTGCTGCAGCAAACCACAGAACATTCTGGGTGCTCCATTTACAGCAGCGTGCTCAAGCACCGTTTGTGGTTGCAGTGATTCACACTTCCTCAAAACGCTTTTTATTGCCTGTTTTATACGGCAATTTACTGCCTGCTGGTTCCTCACTAGCTGCTCTTAACTCCCCCCCGAGGGACTACAAGTGATCACGCAGGTGAGCGCACCGCCGACCCCCCCCCGTCTGCACCTACAGATAAGGTGAGAGAAAACAGTTTGCACAGCAGATTTGATGCCTAACTAAACTCTCCAGAATTGCAGCGATGGAGCCGAGACATACATCTAAATTTACATTTAGGGGATTTAGCGGACGCTTTTGTCAAAACTGACTAAAAGTACATTTGTCGAAAGGCAGAAACAACAACATATCATTGCTGATAAAGTAAGAGCCAAAAAATAGAAACAAGTGTATCTGAATTCTTTGTTTGTTTTTTTAAAGATTTTTTTTAGGCATAGACACCTTTATTAGCAATGGACAGATAGGAAACATAGAAGAGAGAGGGGGGTGTGACATGCAGGAAAGGACCTCTGGCCGGGATTCGAACTGGGGTCTGCTGCGTATGTACGTTCGTACATGGCATGTGCTCTAACCACTCCGCTAACTGCGCGCCAATTCCTTATGTTTCTGGTTCTTCCATTCGTTTGTACATTATTCAGGACGTGACTTTATCCTGATAATGATACCTGGACGAACACCCTTGGACATCCAGTGCAGAACGTTGGACGAATCACATGGCAGTAGGAAAGCATGTAATTACCAGTCTGGTCTAAAAGGAGAACATGAAGCACCAAGGTCCTAATGATCCAGTCAGAACAACACAGGGCGGATGTGGCGAGCTCTGAGCAGTGCTTACTGTAAGATCTTTTCAGCTTGACATGACCAAAGCTGAAACCACATTTTGCCACTGGGAACAAAAAAAAGGGCTTGTGCTGTGGTGATGTAGCCCGACCCAAGGGTGGAAGTAATAAATTTCAATTACTCTCCTCAACTGCAACTGACTGGCTTTTTTATTCTGAACTTGAAGTTTGTAATCTTGCTCCAAGGTATGTTTTGACCAAAGTATTTTTTTTCTTTGCTCCATTTCAAATTGCTTGCAGGCTCTTCTCACACGTCATTTACAAGCCAGCTGCACATTGTGTTGATGCCAGTTTTGGTCATTTTATTCTGTGCATGTTGTGCTTTGTATTCAAAAATAATACATGATCAATTAATAACCAGTTTGAAAAAATACTAATAAATGATGAGTTGAATATAACCAGTAAAGTTACTGTGAGGAGATTTGAACTGGTTGTAAACTGGTAAATGCTGATGTCTCTCAATATGACCTACAGTGAGAAGATTGGTTGTATTCCACAAGAAATCAGGCAAAATCATGCAGGTTCACCAGAAACTCCAGTGGGGTCTCCAGCAGGGACCTGGCCTCCTGCAGGGACCGGGCCTCCAGCAGGGACCTGGCCTCCTGCAGGGACCGGGCCTCCAGCAGGGACCGGGCCTCCACAGAGGGACACAATTCCTCCTTCCACCTGCAGGTGGAGATTTTTTTCTAACTGGTGATGGAAACACTACCGATCCTGTCCACAGGGACCGCCAACATCAACAAAAAACTTTTAAAGTTCCTCGTAGCAGCTTGAGCAAAAACACTTCCAAATTTAAGTTAATTATTGATGTTTTCCAAGTTGAGATGTAGGGTTAGGGTAGTATTTGCAATACTTGGTCTCACACCATTGAAAATCGTGTATTTATCACCAATTATGACACGAATACTGTATCTCCTCTGTAGCCCGCTGAGCTCCATTGCTTAGCCGCTACTAGCATCATAAACCTGAGACCAACCTACTCTGCCTCAGCTTGGTTTACACCCATATTCTTAGCCTAACCAATCTTGCAACCAATGAAGGCAACAGGAACTAGCCAATCAGAGGCAGTGTAGGGCTGGTCACATATAACAGGAGTGGTAATCTAGCTGGCAGAACTCTTGTATGGAATCTGTAATCCGTGATGCTACTTCAGCGGTGTTCTCTGCGAGGTGTGTTTTCAATAACTGCAGTTCTGATCGTCAACATTTCACCAAAGCATCACTTTTACAGGAGTGGCACATTCTGCAAACCAATGGCGATGTGTCTTTCCACCACTGCACACCAAATAACACTTGGACGGCTCCGGCTTCACAGTGTGCTTCCAGTAAAGGAACTGGTGGTACCAGCCGCTTTCCAGTTCACACACACGCATGCACACACAGACACACACACACACACACACACACACTGTGTCAAACCACAACACACTCACATTGCCAGGAAGGGGTCAAATTAATGGCTGACTTTGCAGCTCTCGGGCAGACGCTCAAACACACACACTTGCAGTCTCACACACACGCACACACACACACACACACACACACACACACACAGATTAATTTTCATGCCACTTCTCCCCCTTCTCCTCCCTTCCGCTCACTGCCACCCTCTGCTTTTTTTTCTGGTACTCGTCCTCCCTCTCTAATTTGCATAATATACTCTGAAGATGCTCACACACACATACACACACACACACACACACACACACACACACGCACACAGCTGACAGATGGCACCACTGGCTTCAGACACGACAGAGTGTAAATGTGAGGGGAATGATGGGGAATGGGAGAATGTTCTGGTAAAACACACACACAATAATACCATAATTAGCCTGGGTACTGGCCTTGGCACTAACCTGGGGAAAACCCTGATGTGCCAGCTCTCTGCACCCGATGACCTACCAAAACCAGCAGAGGAGGAACAAACACACACACACACACACACACACACACTTATGTATGCAAAGACAAGCATGCATACAGAAAGTCAGTCCATTAGAAAGGAGATCTTATGTACACAGACAAAATAAACTCATCCATGCCTCTTAATCAATCTCCTTCCCTTTTCTCTCGTTGCTGCTCTTTTTATCTACCTTTTGTTTTCCCGTTTGACAGGGTGGTGATGGTGGTTAGAGCGTGTCTATGCTGTCGGCCTGAGTTATCCTCGTAAAGCTCTGGGCCTGATTATCCTGCGATGACTCATCCAGGGAGAGAGACAGAGAGAGAGAGAGAGAGAGGTGAACTCAGTGCACAAGAACCCAACAACCAGGCCACTGGTTACATAGCTATAAACAGAGAGGGAGAGAGAGAGAGAGAACTGGGCCTTGAAAGTCATCAAACGGGGCAATCCCTGGGCCAGGCATGCGAGAGCTCAACTAGAACGAGGACAAATCACCCACGAGTTCCCGTCGCACGTCGTTTTCACTCACAGCAGACAGCAGGAGAAATTCATTTAACCTGCTTCTTTTCAGCTTGTTTGTCATAAACACACGAGATGGACCGGGGGGGCATGTCAGGTCACATAATTAACTTGCTAATGTAGTCCAGAGAGAGAGAGAGAGAGAGAGAGAGAGAGCAAAAACAACAGGCTGTCATGGACAGATCTGCAGCCGGCAGGCTTTGTTGACGGCGTGAGAGCTGTGGCCGTCAGGATTCAGTTGCGTAACATCTTCCTCGCCGTACGAGGTGGGACGAGGTGGTGGGTAGTGTTGACATTTAGGATTGGACACACAGGGGGTCTGGAGTGGCAACAAACCCATGTTGAGAGAGAGACACACACACACACACAAACACACGCCTCCATATAAGCGTTAACATTTTTTGGGAGTTCCTGTAATAACTTTATACAGATAAACTTGCTTTATTAAGACTATTTGTGGAAAAACTTGCACTCTTGCACACGTTCTATTTGCCATTCAAGCTCTCAGGCTTCTATACTCTCTCACTTTGTCTCGAGTTGATAAGTGGAGTGGGGTTTTATGTACACATCCTCCTCGTCCACATGTCACATTCACAGCATATATACTCACAAACATATGCAAACACCCACAGGAACGTGGAACCATTTTCAACAGGCGAAACTTTCTCTCGTTTAACTTTCCAGGCTCGGAGCGTTTACAGAGCTCTTTGCTTTTTCCTTTTATGAGGTTGTTGTGTTTTACTCAAATATTATATCCCATAGTGGCTCTCGCACTTCTTGGTTCACCTCTGGTTACTTTGCCAAAGTAATGTTTGCTCTGTTGGAGCTGCATTGGGAAGGCTTGCCGACGTACGGACATGAACAAATGTACATGCTCACACTGTAACGGACCACAGCGCAGGGTAAACCTCCACAATCACCTGGCTCACCCTTCATTTTACTCTCTGTCGCTCCAGCCAGTCGCTTCCAACTGCCGTGTGAATGAATCACACTTCCAGAGTCAGTAGGGGGCAGTGGTGTCTCTGAAGTAGCTCAGTATCCATGGCCCAGGTGCCTTAGTCCCTCCTTCACCTCATCAAGCTAATCAAACAAAAAGAAATGGGAAAAGACTGAACTGGAATTAATTATAGCCAGAAAACCATTTTTGTTTTTTTGAAGTATGAAGTCAGCATTAAAGTGTCAGTCCGTAACATTTTCATCTATTTCATTGTGTTAAATTCCTATCTATCAAAGAGTGAGTTAAAACAATGGTGGTTGATCATGTGACCACTAATGAAAGTGCTTGTTGCTGCTTTGTCCAGAAATAGGATCTCTGTGTCTGTGGCCACATTCCCACTAAACTCTAAATGAGTTTGATCTTCTTCCGTCAGTCAGCAGCGGTTGGTCTGCAGGTGGAGCTACTCCTGAAGTATGCTGCGTTTACTTGGAATGGGAAATCAGTAACTTCCAACTGCTGAGTCAGGCTCCCTCTAGTCTAAAGTGTTTGACCAGGTACATTTCATTACTGCTGACTCACAATGGAGGATCAACAGGCAGAGAAAGAAGACCATTCAACTTCCAGTCCAAGAAAAAGAAACAACAAACTAATGGAAGTGAAGAAGGAAGTCATCAAGAAGCAAAGTGACGCCAACGAGGGAAAACCACGGACCTCCTTTCAGCGTGGATGAGAGACAGTCACACTGTTGGTGAGGGAGATGAGTCCCAGAGGCTCACCTGCAGTTCCATCTACCACCACAGAGGCCGCTAGAAGCAACGATCTCAGATCTTACACACTGACACGTTAATGTTCTAGCTGTAAACAGTGCATGTCCAGTGTGTCTGGATGTCCCCATGTCCTGTTTAACACCTGCTGCTGACTCAAGTGAAGGATTTATCCCCAACGTTCCCGACAACCGACCTTTACGGTGGAGCCGCTGTTTTCATTTTAGTGACAAGCTGCTCCTCCGAGTTTTGCTCAGCTCACCCCTGAGACCTCGAGTGTGTGACTGTGTAACATTTGCCAGGATATATAAAATAAAAACAGACAGAAAAAAGAAATAGTTGCACACAAAAGCAGGCATGGCGCACACACACTGTATATGTGTTGAGCCTGATTGAAGGAGACTGGGCGGCGTTCTCACAGCACTGACTGTCACCACAGTGAGAGGTCAAACAGAAACAGTAACACAGCTTATGTAAGTCACAATAACAGGAGCAGGGGGGCGACGGGGCGAGGGGTGAAACGGTGTGTGTGTGTGTAAAGACTTTCAACTTAGTTTACGTCAGTTTTCTCAATATGTCTCTCACAGATGTTTGCCGTTGCTATGACAACAAGTGAAAGCTACAGCTAGCTTAGCCAAACTACCCGATCAATAAACACACATTAGATGACAATTTGGCCCGTATAATCAACAACAATAACCATCAACATCATCACCCTAAGGACCTTAGCGATGCGTGGTCACACATTGGGATGGATTAATTAGAAAGATAAAAGCAACATTCATGGGAAGTTAGATAGCATAAATGCTGGATGTTAGCATCGTAATAAACTAGCAATTTTGCTATTTTTTAAAGTCACAAATTTGCCACTTTTTTTCTCACAATATTGCCCGCCTCTTTTGGCTCTGTTTTTGTTGTTGTTGTTTTTTTCTACAGTGGCCCTGATACGCTGTCGTAATCAGATCATGATGTTGCACTACAAATAAGGGAGAAAGTTCACGTCACGATGTTGATTGATTTAGCTTTATCATTTATTTATTATTCATTTCATTTTTACTTTATTATACTGCAAGCTGGACGCATGCACCATCGGGATATAATCTGATTCTGCTTTTATGAATATTCCATGCCTCTGCACTTGACTGTTGTATGATTTAATACACTTTGGTTTCTTTCCACACTAGCCAGTACAGTGCCATAGTTGAATCATGTCAAAGCAGAGAACATGTTTATCAACTTAGATGGTGGACTAATGAGGTCAATCAGCTGATTAATTGTCTTACATATATCAACTTCAATCCAGTGGCATTTCAATCCACTTTAAAAAGGCAAGTCAAGAGGGAAATAAGAAAATATTACAGATCTGGATGACAGGGAAGGTGTTAGAAAGGACAAAAAAAAAACAGGATGTGGAAAGTCCAAGGCTGATTTAGAAAGACAGTTTATATGGGAGGGGTGGAGGAGGAGACGTCACATGTTAGGAGGACGGAAGGCCAACAGAGGACGAGGGAGGAAGAGATGTAGAGAACAGAGCGAGAGAGAGAGTGGGGGGGGGGTTCTATAAGCAGAAGCTAAAGAGGTCAGACCGCCAGTTTCTGGGTCAGAGCGCATTGAAGAAGCGGCCATGCTGAGCCGTCGTCCTCGGGCCCGTGGCGACGCAGCAACGTGGACGGCCTCCTACCAACTGTGATCACACATTAGGCACTTACTGCCAGCCATACAGCACTGCTCACGGCGTCAACACATAAAGTTGCCCTTTATTCTAATCCACAGCATAAAGGGACACACACAGAAATACATCTAAGAAGCCGGCAGCCAGCAGAGTGTGTGTGTGTGTGTGTGTGTGTGTGTGTATGTGTGTGTG
>CM056836.1:22506880-22681880 GCA_029853015.1 Chelidonichthys spinosus
AATGACTTCCATTCATTCTCCATCAGTGCTGGATGAAATGTGATGGCCATCAGCTCCTCCAGAACTAAAACATGCCACATTGAACCCTCACGTAGCTCTGGATAAAGAGGCTAAATATTACTTGGAAAAGAAGGATCTTTCAAGGACACATAATGGACCTGACTGAACTGAAAGCAGCCATTACACAAAAGAGACAAGGGAGAGAGGCAAATATCTTTCCAATTATCAGCTCTGGAGCATGTTCTTAAGAGCGAGCTGAAAGGACAGGTTATTAAGCTTTAATGCATCGCAGCATAGGAAGCATTCAAGGCCTCCCCCTCCCTCCAATTAAACCTACCACCAGGCTGTGTGTGTGTGTGTGTGTGTGTGTGTGCTAAGCACCTCACACTAAACACTTAAACACTGGTAATGAGAGTGTGAGTGCTGGCTAGTCCGCTCGCAGAGAGAACAATTGCAGATTTAGCCAACAAGGGCATTTTCATCCCGTCTTCAGATGGGATTAGTGCACATACAGAAAACAGACGTCACATTGTCCTAATAAAAGCACTCAACAGGAGAGGGAACATGCTGCTGGAGCCATGCCCAAAGCGTGTATACAATATGTATGAAAGCATTTGATAAATCCTTGAGGAGAAAAAAAAAAAAAAGGATTCAATCAGGTTTTTACTGGATCAAACATTCTTTTCATGAAGTAAAAGAGAGGTAGAACTGGAAGGTAATGCATGTAGAAACGATTCCTCGTGGATAACGGACGGATTCCTGACTTCCCTTTTCTCTTTCAAAGCAAACAAACAACATGATGAAATTTCTGCTGGATGATATGCTCCGGTGTGTGCATTAGAGTGCGGTGTGCGTTGATTCGACAAACAAAGCCAGAATCTATTCTCCTTATTGAAATCCACCACATAACATCTGAGGTAATCCATCTGCTCGCGAAGCTTTCGTGCCCTTTATAAATAATTAAAAAAAGGATGACAAAAATAACCAGATTGGAAGTAAGGGAGAGAAAACAGGAGCGTGGGATCTGGAAAAAGGGAAGTGTCTGTGAACCTCTGAGGATGTGGAACTTAAACGATTTGGCCCGTGTGCGTGATGGCGCTGGGCGTGCAGGGACGCAGCCAGGCGCGCCGTATGAACACATTAGCGGGACGAAGCAGCGTCTAACATCCAGCCCAAGTCCCTCGGATCAATGAAGAAGTATTGGCCACAGTGCTGCAGCTCAGTCAGCCACCAACTTTCCTTCTGTCCACTCCTGCATCCGGTGATGATCACCATGTGTGCACGCTGCGGCCCTGCGTCTGATTTTCCGTAGATGGGATGATTAATGCGCCCGCTCGAAGATGCTGAGTGAGATTGATGCTGCCCACTATACCCCTCCATGCCTAATCTTTCATCCTTACAGTAAATATGACACAATGTCCATATGCAGGCGAAAACAGCCTGATTACAAACAGCTTGCAAGCTCCTGTCCCCCTTTTAATGATTACATCCAAAAGGCGCTCTCTCAGTCAAACGGCTGTTTCCCAGTAATGAAATTAGCCGATCACAATGTCTGCTTCCTCTGTGCGTGAGGTAAGGAGTTTGGGGGGGGGGGCACTCAGCTAAGTAACCCTCATTAAGCAACTCTAATGTAAATGAGATGCAAATCTGGCTAAAACGGAACACTGGTTAATTTGGCCTCCTGACACAGCAAACAGTCACGGGGGGGTGGGGGGTGGGGGGTCCAACGCAAATTAGATGCAAATGACAACCAACGGTCTTAGTCTCTATTGGCTAAAGGGTAAGGAGCCTATGGGTCCGGGTCTGGTCGTGTCTATGCAAATGTTTGATGTATCCAAGTGGAACTAAAGAAAGCAAATAGCCAGTGGAGAGAGGGGCGGGCGGCGGAGGAAGTTCACAACAGGTCAGGAGGCTGTCATCACCACAGCCGAAGCGTTATACAACCACACGGCGTGGCGCAGGAGAGGAAAAATACAAAACCTCAGACCAGAGAAACAAGAGGGAAGCAGACATTACATTCCGACCACTCCACATTCAGCGAGGCCAGGGCCCAGCTGTGTGCGAGCCGGCCAACTCCGACGTCATCTGGAGCCGAGCCTCATACCTCCACTGCTGGGAGCGAGCCCTTGTAAAGCCCACATAGAAATATGGCAATCTAGTTAGAGGCGTGTTAACACTTGACAAGAGTGTAGCTCAGGCCAAAGCCTCCCCGAGAAGAGGTCAAACCTTTCTACACACAAGCCCCTAAAGACCATGTGACAGAGGGAAATCACTCTCTCTAATTCTCTGGTGCAGAAACCAACCCACAATATGGATCGCTGCAGACAGGAGCAGTTAATTGATGTAATCCTCTCTCAACCATCCACGGGATTGGATGCTCCTGCTGTGTAGATTTTCAGAGCTGCTGCTTTTTTGTATGTGCGCATTTAAATCCTGCGCCTTCCTCATACTCGAGACCTGCTCGACCTTTACCGCTAGCGTTTCATTTGGGAGAGTATGTCATGACGGGTTGCCGATCCAAAAGACACCTACGAATACTTCTTGTGTGTGAATTGGGAAGACACAGCCAGGACCTTGCAATGCCATGACAGCGAATCCACTGTAAGCTCCTCTGAGTGTGTGGCGCAGCCTTTGACCTTCAATTCTCTGAACAGAATGAGTCACGTGGACGTTACCTTAGATAACTCGTACTGTACTGAACTGTCGACGTGAATACTAAAAAGGAAAAAGTCCACAAGCATTGCGACCTCAATTATCTCCATCTCCGTGTGCCAGACTGTGTGAGTCATTAGAGCACAAGCTCTGAGGAAGAAGATACTGCAGAACATGATGTTTATGGTTTTCCTTTGGAACCATGCATTTGTATTTGTGGACCATTTATAATTAAAGCCTGCTCATACATTTATACTTAACACATACTCATGTTGCAGTTTAAGCCGCTGCACAAACGAGGACTTGTTTGCAGAGTCACGGGTCACACTTTCACGGCACGGATGTGTCTCCTGAATGAAGTCATTGAAAGGAAAGTTGTACAATCGGGAGAACGCGATGCCAGGGGGTGTAAACAAGCCAATGCAGGGAGAACAGAGTGACGCTTGGAGAGCTCTTGTAGCACTAGCATGTTCCCAGCTCGGGGGTGTGTTACTCATTAGCTCACCAGCTGGATTATTTCACGAGTCACCCTGCGAGTAATCCCCGCATCACCGAGCCTTCAGCACAGTCTACTTGTGAGGTTCTACTTCCTAGTGTGGCAAGAGAAACAGGTTTTAAGGTGACATTTCTGATGAGTTCATAAAGAGGGGCAGGAGACGTGTTTAAATTCAACAATCATGCAAAAAGAGGCTCTGAAGCTGAAAGGAACCAGGGAAGCCGCGCCGTAGAAGCTAGACACGTGGAGATGGGCTGTGACGTATCTGCATTAATGCTTAAATCATCCATCCACCACTTACATAATGATCGTTTTTTAGAGACCCACACCTGTATGGACATCTCTGCCGGTCCCTGCAGGCTGGCACGGTGGAGGTTAAAGGGAAATAAAGGATTAAATTCATATTTTCCTCACTAATGGTTTTTACCCACCTGCAGCATACTCACTATTAATCAGAAATGGTCAATGTTATGACACGACTGCCTGGTGGATCAACTGCAGTAATGACTGCAGCATGTGCTTGACTCCAATTCAGCATCAGCACCCGCCGCTTTACATATTCAAAAAAGCATTCAAACTCAAACACACTCGCTGCCACGTTCCCCAACTGTCACAGGCCGAATCACTCGTGGTGTTGCACTCGTGAAGGGCACGGCTGCACGTGTGTGCTTGAGCTTGAGAGTTTGAACATCTTCCTGTCTGCTTCTGTTGGCGTCAGAAAAAACACAAACGTCCTGATGCGGTCCAAGCAGCTGTACCGGGGGGGAAGGGGTGGGCTATGGTGTTAGATAACCAAACCTTTAGTGCAACAATGTCAAGTACCAACTCACAGCTCTCACGTTGCCTTGCACTCTGGGGGTGTGAGGATGAGCCAATGTCGCCCATTTCTTTGTTTGGTCTAGAGGGCGGCATTTGTCTGGGTTTTTCTGCGGAGAGACACAAACTGCTGTTGTGATTGACATGAATGGAAACAGAATCAATGGAGAGCTGCAGGGCGACGTGCGGTTTTAGGTCAACCTGGAAGTTGGCATCATCCTGGTTCCCTCGACTTCCATTGGATTTTGCATCATTGCAGAAACTAAGCACTTCGGCAAACATTTATCACCATCATGATTTTTTTCAAGCTTACATACAATCGTCAGTCAAAAGCCAACCTTTGGCTCCAAATTAACTACACAGTCGCATGATTTCAAGTCTCCATCACAAAACGTCTGTGGAGCCGTCTTCTGGTTCTGGTTCGGGAGGCAGACTGTTCCCACTTTTAAGAGTAGGCTTCAAACCTTCCTCTTTAACAACACTGGGAGGGAGGACGGTCTCTCTCCCTCGACTCGACTGCTACTATTTTTAGGGCGGCTGACTATTGATTAAAGAAATGGACTACAATCTGCATCTGTACTGTTACCAACTTGACTACTCCTGGAGTCTGGCTCTGCTTTCTGGTCCAGCAGAGTCTGCTGAGGTCCTGACCGATGCAGACTGCTAACTGGCCTGATGCTGGAAACTCCATATTGTTGCTCAACTACTGCTTTCTGGTCTACGGCGACATGGTTGGGATGGATCCATCTCAGGGTGCCTGCTGCCATGGACAACTACGGTTGATGCTAATGTTGATACTACTACTACTACTTTCTGCCTAAAAGCCTGTTAAGGCAGTTTTCTCTCTCACCACTGGCGCTGTAATGCTTGCTCTTGGTTGAAAATGTCTTGAGTCTGTTCTAGTCCTGCTCAATTTGTTATGTGTCCTGAGAACTTCTGTTGTGATACGACACTTAAATAAAATGGAATTTAATTAAAAGCAGAGTTCGGTGTGAGGTCGTTTTGCAGTCTCATTTAGCCACTTGTTACCAAACGCCTTTTTTAAGACGGATTAAAGTTTCAAATGAACAGACGTATTTAATGCCGTAGAATAAAATGTTAAAACCACAAACATATCAGGCAGCTCATCAAAACTGACTTGAGATGAGAGAACGGGAAGCAGAAAAGTGACGACTCATTTGCACGTTCCAGGACACACTAAATAAAAATATTCTGCTCTTCTACGACTCAGTCCATCGGTGCTGATCAGGCCACAGGTTTGCACTGAAACATCCGTTTGGACAGAAGTAACGTCTTTCTAAGAGAGTCCACACAGGTAGAAGATCACCTGCAGGTGATTGATGTTTGCTTGTAGTTGAGGGCCCCTCCAATGTATCCAAAGGCCCGTTCAGTCAGGCTGCACAACGAACAAGCGCACCCATCTCTTTGGAATACTCTGCACACTATGAGCCATGGGTGATGAATTTAACTACTCCTGTCCTGCTCTCTCACTATTCACTTCATTCATAAACCCAAAATATTGCTATGGCAGCCGATAGGCTGGGAACGCGGTACGCAAAAAGACGCCGTGCTCTCGGTAACCAATGAGAGGCGAGTTGTACGCTTTCCCTCCCTCTCTCTCTCGCTTTCATGCTCCCTCTTTAACCCTCTTTTTTTGTTCTCCCTCTCGCTCACTCCCTGCCTCGGTGCATTACAGCAGTCAAAACAACAGCCTGGCTGAAGACAGCAGCACAGGACCAAGTGATAGATTTTAAGGAGGGGGGACAGCTGGACAAGACTATCAACCTCCACTTTCAGAGTGGATTGCACTTGCTCCAAGTCACTGGTAAACCCCCCTCAGGGGAGAGTCTTAAGTGGTGACTTTGTCCCGTCTCGCCTTTAAGCCCAGCCATCTGTAGAATTTTGTCCAGTGCCTTAAAACCTCCTACTGTACGTCATTTGCTTGTAGACGACATGGAAAAGCACTCGAAAAATGAAACTTATTGAGCAATTGATTGTCTGATTGACAGCTATATTGACTGATCTTTAACTGAGTCCTCCTGAGACGGGACACGGCTGACGTCAGGCCTAATTCAATACGACTCAATTCAATATTCACTTAGGGGCTTTTTTTTCCTCATGTGCAAATCTTTGTGGCACATAGAGGACAGAAAAACAACAGGAAAACATATGAATCAATAATAGCAGTGATCCAGTGACTCTCCGTGAACTCAAAGTGTGAGTGCCACCGTTTGTGGGGAACTGGGTTGACTGGGTTTAGGTGGGGGTTTTGAGGTGCAACACTGCCATCTATGGACGGGTCTGGACGCTGCAGGCTCCTGACAGATTACATCATCGTGTTGAGGGCGCTGATGTGTTTTTCTAAGATGCTGTGGCTCAGACAAAGAGAGGCAGGGATGGAGATAGTTGTATTCTATGCAGGAATGATTTAAAGGAGAAATTAAAAATGTATATATACACAGAAAAAAGAGTTTTAAATCCTGAATTATTAACATCTGTCCAATATTTCACATCTAGCCTATACGAGTTTAAAAAAATGCCATCAGGGCTAACAAATACAACCAAGCAGTGTTCTGATGATTAAAGGGTCATTTCCTTGTTATATAAATTCCTTCAGTGTAGACACCAGATCTAATATCTCAACACGGTTAATCAGCAGCAATACCTAAAAAAAGGTTCCTATTGAATGAGAGGATACACTGGCAAAGATGTCTTTCCTGCTGTGGCCCTACAAGCTTTGGAGCCGAGACCAAACTGTACACACTTTCTGCACTAATTCATTTTCACATGAAGCATTTCTATCACCGTGTTGTTATCTAGTGCAAGTAATCAAGTCAGTCACTTTCACATGGAGGAGAGATTCATAATAGTAAATCCCAAGAAAGAGATGGACAACACTTGGTCAGAAAACATTACAGCAGTGCGAGTATGGCAGGGATTATGTGGGATCACACTGCCTCCTGGTGTCTCCATATATATTGCAAAAGAGTGAGACAGATTTGACAGCAGGTAAGTAAAGGTGGTAAAACGTCTACTCTATTATCGAGTCACATCAAATGCTTAGGACACATTCATTTGGTAAAAGGTTCAACTGCATCTGTATCGATTTTGGAAGGTTGCACTAAAAAATAATTTAAAATGTAAATGCTGCTCATCTGTTGACTTAATAAAATTAAATAATCATTTGCAAATAGGCAAGCGTGAAATCATTTTCCTATATGTAAAAACTATCATCATTATTATGAAAAACAAATGTAATAGTAACCGTAGACATCACTTTATTTCACTACCACTAACTAAACAATTTAAGTTATTGTAATGACTTGCATCATCTTTGTAGTGACAGCCAATGAACGTGACTAATGAAATAAGTCAATTAGTTCACACAAGTAAGCCAAATTATATTGTTCAATGTTTTATTTAATTATTACATTTGCCTGTTAAGTGTTCATCTACTGGTTAAATAAGGGTCATTCCGTGTCATTTCATCAAATTTCTGAAAATCTTCCCACCTGACCAGATCAGAATGTCCTGAAAAAATTCAAGTACAAAGACACACTTGTTAATAGGACAAATCCAAAATATTAGGTATCTACTGTCAACAGTTTTCTCATGAAACATCATTGAATGAAGGGTGGTTTAGACGGTTTTTGGCATCATGCTCTGAAAAGCCATTTTTAAACAGCAATATCTGGAAAACTATCTCACCTTCAAAATTTTACAGTGTATCTGTTACTAAAAGCCTCCAGACATGGAATACCAGGGGTGTAGCTCAATAATCTTATCTTAATTTGAGCATAAAGATTTTACATTACAGTAGAAAAGTCTCCAAAGTTTGATATTGAATAACAGTTTGTCTCTATGCTCACTATGAGACAATATGTGGGTTGTGTGTATGTTCAGAAATGGTTCAGTTCATGCACCCACATGGCCCTGCCAAGAGTTTCTACTGGCCAAGAAGAGAAGACATGTGCAACGTCCCACTGCAGGCTAGAATTGCAAGATTTGACGTTCCCTCTACAGAAACTGGGCGCATGTATGCCATCAAAAACGATGAGCACAACAGAGCAGAGATGTACATTAGACAATTTCTAAAGTGACTGCCAAATTAATGAATGTGACGAAGGAATTGTATCTAAAAGAAAATGTGTGATCCCTCATAGTGAGCAGAGACAAACTGTTATTCAATGTCAAACTTTGGAGACTTTTCTATTGTAATGTAAAATCTTTATGCTCAAATTAAGATTATTATTTGATTTGGTTGTGGTATTTATATACTTAAAGTATGATAAAATGTACAGTCTTCAATATTATGCTATCATGTTTGTTCATGGTTTAAGACATTAAAAGCTGCTTTCAGCATGTTTAACTCACATCCAAGGACTTATTGCCTCTGTAACTAACTGTGCTACATTTTAATGTTTTCGTAAGGCTAAATTTATCAGTAGCATTTAGTCACATGTAAGTCTTTAGTAAATGGTAAAAAACACAATTGAATTGCCCTCCTGTGATGTTTACTGGTAGGCTGTTAGGACATGCAGTACCAAAATCGGCCACAAAAACCCCACCAATATCAGGATTTTAAAAAATCACTGCAACAAATTGAGGCAAAACACCCTCCCGGTTTTTTAATATGTGTTTACTTCCATTTTTGAGCCTTAATATCTGTGAAACTAATCATCTGAGAGAAACCATATTCTGTAGAATGTTTAAGCTAACACCAGAGATAGAGGCAGAAGTGATAGAAGTCTTTTATCTGCAAAAATGGGAGCTCAGCCACTCTTCAAATGTTATGATATTTCATGTCTGGAGGTAGTCTGGTTTTCACCATACTAAGGTCAATCTTTTAAGATTGAACATTAGTCTGGGGAAGCTGCGCTTTGTTTCTACTGCTCAAGAGGCGGGATCAATGGGCATCGTTCAAATGACTCCGTACGCAATTGGATAGTCCTACAACCAATCAGAGCAGGCCAATAGCGTGCCAGGAGAGAATGGCCGTTTCTGATTGGAGCCAAAGATTCTGGCAAGAGGCGGGATCAATGGACATCGTTCAGATGACTCCGTACGCAATTGGATAGTCCTACAACCAATCAGAGCAGGCCAATAGCGTGCCAGGAGAGAATGGCCGTTTCTGATTGGAGCCAAAGATTCTGGCAATGTAACAGCGAAAGTAAGCCTGAGGGTGTCCAGCCTAAACTGCCGAGCGAAATCCAAATTTCCCGGAAGTTCAGGCAGGGTTCACCCAGCCTAGTCTGGAGGCTATTATTAACAGATATATATTGTAGAAATTTTGAAGGGCACAGGTGAGATAGTTTTCCAGATATTGCTGTTTAAAAATGGCTTTTCAGAGCATGATGCCAAAAACCGTCTAAACTACCCTTCATTCAATGATGTTTCATGAGAAAACTGTTGACAGTACAGACCTAATATTTTGGATTTGTCCTATTAACAAGTGTGTCTTTGTACTTGAATTTTCATTTCTGAGATGGTCAGGTGGGAGGCATTTGATGAAATGACACGGAATGACCCATAAACACTTCCGTTGCTTGGTGGACTCATTTGTTCTTTTCTGTCAAACTGACTTAAAACAGAAAATTTGAGCAAGTAAACAAAGTTATCCCACAACCATCTTCCTCAGCCAGTCACTGTAAACAATTCCCAACCACATTCATGTTTTTTTTGGAAACGTGTTTTCTAACGTTAGGAAATCTTGCCCTCACCTTGGCCTACCTACAAGACACATGAAGTCTGATGAACAATAAAGTTTTCTGAATAACAATCTCACCATCAGAAAACATTGGCAATGTATAAGCCTGTCGTGTAGTTTATATTAATAGGCTGAATTTGAGTATTAAATATTAAAATATAGTTCAAATATTGCAAAAATATGGAATGAAATTTGAATAGTATTATAGAGGAACATTGACAGCTGTAGTGTGTTGTCAGTAGAAGAGTCGATGCCAACAGCTACAAGAGTGAAGACAGTCATCAGCCTCCATGTTAAACAGGAAACTTAACAGGCACATGCAACTATAGCGGGCAATATGGCAAAAATATATCACCATTTTTTTTCAGGCAGGATCATGATCAACGATCTTATCCTTCCTTTTCATGTTGGGTTTTTAAACACTATTTTGCAAGTTAGTGAACAGTACAACCAAACTAATTTCCCTATTTAAAGAAATATAACCGTACAAGGTAACACAACTGAAAGAACAACAGACCATTTAGGCCAAAGTACCTTTTTGAACTGATTTGAAACAAATGTGCAAGTGTAAATCTGCAAAGTATGAACATTCAACAAAAAGTGTGACATGGTTTAGACTTGTACATCACAACGTGTGACAACGCCTCGTTAAGGTCCTTAGGGTGATGGCTGTTGATGCCAAATTGTCATCACGAGTATTTATTGATCAGGCGGTCATAGCAACGGCAAACATCCGGTCAAGCAACATGTTTACTTCCTCTATGACCGCTATAATAAAATAGCACATTTGCTACTTTAAAACTAGCAAATCTGCGACTTTATAAACGTAACAAAATTGTTACTTTACACATTTGCGACTTTTTTCTCTGAATATTGACACCTCTCTCAACTACGTTTTTTTTTTCTTTTTAACTACAGTGGCCCTAATATGCAATCATACCTCTACGCTGAGCTGAAAGAATTATGGACAGCTTGTATACAGCTTTATACAAGCTTTCTGCACATGCTGCGTCTCAGAAACAGCACCACATAGGGGCCTGGAACATGCACTATTTATATTGTTTGAAGCTTTTTGTCATTATTGTCTTGTTCCGTTTGTTTCTATTCTACTTTTCATGTTTATTAGAATGTTACATTCTGCTACCTCAAAAAACAGAATGTGAATAGACTGGTTTTGCTGAGGATCTGAGTCTAATAAGCTACCTGACTGATACAATTCCTACCAATGTTAGATTTTGTTTTAATGTTATGTAGCTAGAGTGCACTTTACTTGAGTGGTGTTTACCTTTTGAAACCAATGTTCATTTTGGGAGTTATGCAAAAGTCTCTGATTGTACTTGAGTACAAGTCTAAACCATGTCAGACTTCTTGTTGAATGTTCATACTTTGCAGATTTACACTTGCACATTTGATTCAAATCTGTTCAAAAGGGTACTCGGTCTGTTCTTTCAGTTGCATTACCTTGTACGGTTATATTTTTTTAAATATGGAAATTAGTTTTGTTGTACTGTTCACTAACTTGCAAAATAGTCTTAAAAACCCAACATGAAAATGAAGGATAAGATCATGGATCGTGATCCTGCCTCAAAAAATGTGTGATCTGATATTTTTGCCATATCGCCCACCCCTAATATCAGCCATGACCTCATCTTTGTTAATGCCACATTGTCATTATAAAATTCAGTGTAGCCAATGTCGGTTCATTCAGACAATCATTCAGTCATGCCGGCCACAAAATAGTTTTTTAGGGCTACAGCAATCCATGGTTTCATGCTACCTTGCAAAATAATATTTCCAGGGTATTCCACACAGAGAGGTACATAGATTTTATATTCAACAAAAAAGAGCACCGGAATAGCATCAGTACTCAGTATCAGTCGAGACCTCAGGTTCAGGTGCTGAAATCAGTATCAGGGAAGAAAACGTTGGACCGAGCATCACTTTTAGCAGAGTCAAAACGACGCATGCAGATCTTTGCATGTTTTTAATGCTTTTAATCAACACTCCTTCACACTAAATGGGTGTCTAAATCAACAGGCTTTGTAGTGAAGACTCCTATCTGATCACAATACAAAACGTCATCTTTCCAGTGACGCGGTCAAGAATAAGTCCTGTGTTGAGACAACACTGCACAGACCTTAAGAAGGACACTTAAGGACATCTAGCAATGCAGCGGATTAAAGCTCTGAAAAAAAGTGTCTCGTAGAACACCACGCAAGTCCAAGTCCTAAAGATGATCAGGAAGTCAATATCTCACGCCTCCACATACTGTCAGTCCATTCCGGTCACATCGTCCAGGACGGGCAAATGCAAATATAAATAACTCACATCAGCACTTTGTTCTTCTTGTATTTCCTTGATATCCTGTTTGTAGAAGGTGCAGAACTGCCTCCAAAATGTACTGAATGCACCCACGAGGTGCTGTTTAGAGAAGGGGCATATCTAGGGGCAACTGGTCCAGGTCAAATGAAGAGAAGAGGTCAGTGATGCCCTCATCCTCAGCCAGGCTCAGAAGGTACTCCTCCCCACCAAGAGAGAAACCTAGAGGTGGAGTGAGGGTGACAAAGCTCTGTTGATCTTCAGAGGGGGGTTGGAGGGAGGTGTGCATGGGGGAGACGGGGGCGACAGTGGTGACAGTAACTGGTGATGAGAGTTGTGTCGGCTCGGACAACAGGCTGGAGATACTATCAACTCCAGAAGTACAGGTAGCATTGTCTGGAAAGATAATGGGAGTGTGGGTAAGGAGACATGTGGGAAGAAAAAGGAAATAAATAAATAAAAAATATATATTATAGATGAGTGGTGGAAACCCCAAAGCAAATGCGGGCCACCAATCTGAAAGTAGGGTTTGAGCTAAACATCGTATCTTATAAGGATCCTGTGTTTGCATACGTCAGTGCCTCCTATGTACAAGAGCAACCACAATGACCATGGGATGTTTAGACTCACCTTTGGAAGCCACCTGGACGAAAGATGAGCAAGGCACAAGTGGAGTGGAGTTGTTCTCGGTGGGGGAGGGGTTTAAGTGGCCGCGATTGGCCACAGAGTGGCCCCATGTGGCTT
Organism: Chelidonichthys spinosus; assembly: GCA_029853015.1. Classification (NCBI taxonomy): domain Eukaryota; kingdom Metazoa; phylum Chordata; class Actinopteri; order Perciformes; family Triglidae; genus Chelidonichthys; species Chelidonichthys spinosus. The sequence goes on from CM056836.1 coordinate 22,519,615, forward strand.
CCATCGGGAGGGGGTGATCAGAGCAGAGGAACGCTTCGATGGGCCCCTGGGTGCTGCTGAGATGGACCTGGAGGCTCTGAGAACAGCAGCAGAAGACAGAGTGCTTTTACTAAAAGGTCTCTGTGTGTGCCATCAGCTCATATTCAAAGTGAAAAGTGTCTTTGGAGGTTGTGTCAAGAACATAATTGAATTTTAGCCAATGCTGCATCAGGAAAACCAAAGCTATTATCCACCCTGTATTGTTTGAAAAAGAGAAAAATATGTTGTACATTAAATATCATGAAAAATGTACCTCTTCTGGGTGTGGCACCTCCAGTTTTGTCTCCACAGGAGCTTTGATCACAATTACTGTCTGTTCTCTCAAGCTGGGAATCCTTTGGACATCCTTGTAAGTCAAATAGGCAAATGTGATCCTCAGGGTTAAGGATCAGAATCAACCTGGATGACCAAACCTGACACAGTAGCAGTGGGTCAGGTGGAAAACTTCCATCCATCCGATGCACATTACATAAACATACAGTCGGTTTGGATTCGTTTTCAGCAACAACACTAATTAAAACTGCAAACAGAAGATGCACGGGCCCTCGCATACACCCAAGTCGGGAGTGCTACGACCGCCTGCCAGTATCGCGGACGGCTACCCGGCCACATCACTGGTTTCATCTGCCGATAACAATTCAGACTCATCATGCCTGACTGGTGTACAAAACCACATTAGGACTGTAGCAACCCACTGGAAACATCACTTCCTCTTATATGTCGAAAAAGCATCGCAGCAAACGGTGGAAAATGTCGGTAGTATAGTCCCAAAGTCCCAATGGCAACTTTGTGGAGGACACTCACCTGCATATGTGTGCAACATTTTGTGTCAATTGGAGTTAGGTGAGGGGCGTGGCCTAAAAGGTGCTAGTTGGTGCTAGCGAGCCACTTTTTTGTGGCCAATTACGAAACCTCTAAAATCTCAACTTTTTCGCCAGTCCCCATGTGCACACCAATTTTGATGCTAATTTTAATGCTAAGGCCTCCAAAATGGCAAAACAAGTTGCCGAAAAAGAAAAAAATATCAACAGGATTACAATAAGCCTTCGGGCCAATAATGCATTTCACATAATGCTTGTGGTACTTGTTTGATTTAACTGAATTGGGGTCACAGCAAGCGTACAAAACTGAAATGCTAATCTAAAAAGGATATCTCTGGATGTTTTTGTTGTCACACAGCTGGTGAACCTGCCGCGTACAGCTTTCGATCAACTCGTCCAGTTTGCTCTCCTCCTCTTCAAGAGCCTTCAGATCCTGATCCAAGTGTAGGCTCACGTGGCCCCCCCTGTGCACACACATCCACGAAGCAACACGGGATTAACATTAACAACGAAATTAAGGACAACCGAGAAAAATAATAATGCTAACTAACTATAATTTTAATTATTTTAGATCTGAGTGCCGCCTTTGACACCGTAGATCACAACATTTAATAGATTGTCTTAATTCCTGGGTTGGCATCAGGGACATTGCACTTGGTTGGTTTCATTCGTACCTTCTTAACGGAACCTGTGCATGGCTGCAGTCTCAGACTGCCAGGATGACATAAACCGCTGGATTAGGGCTGGGACAACTCGTTGACGGAATCGACTAGATAAATACGTCAAACAACTAGATTAACTCTTGTCCCACACTCTAGTCCAGTGGTGGCGGTAATCGGGCCCGGACTGGACTGAGTTTTGGTTTTTCTTCAGTAATATTAACAGTAATTGTAGACGTGAGCGGTGCTAACAAGCTAGGGGTGTAACAATACATCGATCTACATCGATATATCGATACATTGGCGAACGATCCAAATGCATCGATGCAACGCTCAAACATCGATGCATATCGCTGTATTATTACAGGCTCTTAAGTTAAGTTTGTTTTATTTTTTGAAGAAAAACCTCCCAAAGCTCCCAAATGTATGGTTTTTGTTTAACATCTGGAAGAGCAAAGCAATAAAATGTTTAAATTATAATTACGTTTTTGTAATTTTTTTGATGTGAATGAAACAGGTTGTGTTAAATGGGCATATGATATCGTCTCATATCGATCGCAGGCCACTGAATCGAATCGAAATCGTATTGCGGCAGACTTTTGATATCGGCAAATATCGTATCGTTGTCCAATGAATCGATTTAATATCGTATCGTGATGAAACCAGAGATTTACACCCCTATAACAAGCTATCATTAAATCCACACGGACTCCGGTCCGTCAGCATCTCTGTTCGTCTGTCAGCAGCAGCTCTGCGGGGCAGAGTGACCCGGGACAGCCCCCCTTCTCCCCTCTGTGAAACTCATCACGTCTGAGCAACGAAGACGTTTTAAAAGCCTGTGTTCCGCTCTCAGGACGTTTGTAGCTTCTAACTGGAACTCTGTGGTCTGAAGTTTAGTTTCTCTGGCAGTACTTTCAGAAAACGTCTATCTTGTTTATTTTGTGTTCTTTCAGCTGAATAGGACTCGTGTTAAGTTACCGCTCATGAAACCTGACATTTCCAGTTTCTGACACTTCACAATAAAAGCTTTAAAATAAAGTAGGGGGCACTTTTATTGTGAATAATTTAGAGGACATGAATGTGTTTATTTGCGTTGGACCCAATCCTTCATAGTCATATGCCATACCGTTTAATACCGATTATTATTATTATTATTAATAATAATAATAATAATAGGGTAATAACAAAAAGAAAAAGTATCAGAACAAACTGTTGTGACTTCTCCCCTCTTTAATATGTACCCGTTTTATTTGAGGTTCTTAACAGTACATTGCACTAAACAGTTGTTGGTCTCATTAGTTTGTGTTGTTAAAGAAATGTTTAAATATTGAAATGTTAACAAGAAATGTTTTGATATCCATATTGTGTTAATACATTGATCAATTAATGTGAAATAATTCATAACTGAAAAAAAAAATCATAAGATTAATAGAAAAAAAATGTTAGATTAGTCAATTCATCAAAAAAATACTTAGATTAGATTAGATTAACCGTTTCAAAATAATCATTTGGGACAGCTCTATGCTGGATGGCTCTAAATATGGCTCTAAACGCCTCCAAATCCAAAATAATACTGTTCAATCCCCCCCAACACCATCACCAGCCCCATCAGCCTTGGTCCACTATCCGTCAAACGCAGGCCCGCTGCCAGAAATGTAGGCATCATCTTTGATTCACATTCATCCCACATATTAATAAAGATGTTCAGTCCTGTTTCTTCCACATCGGAACCATTTAGTCTCAGCCAGATCTAGAAAAAAAAAATCATTCACGCATATTTTCCCGTCTCGACTATAGTAACTCTCTTTTAACTGGCATCAAGCATTAATCCCTCTCCCGCTTCCAGCTGGTCCAGAACTCAGCAGCCAGGCTGACAACAGACAACATCACATCCCTCCAGTTTTAGCCTCACTTCACGGGCTCCCTGTTCCTTTTAGAACAGGTGTCTCAAACTGATCCAGTAAAGGGCTGCTGTGGCTGCAGGTTTTCATTCCAACCAAGCAAGAACACACCTGATCCAACCAATCAAGGTGTGAAGGCAAATCAGGTAGGTGAATAAGTCGAGTCAGGTGTGTTCTTGCTTGGTTGGAATGAAAACCTGCAGCCACACGGCCCTTTACTGGATCAGTTTGAGACCCCTGTTTTAGATTTTTCAAGATTTTACGGATCACTTCTAAGGCTCGTCAGGGTCTCTCCCCCGACTTTATTTTAGAAATGTTGACTCCATACGATTCACAGCCTCAGATCCCCGGGCTGGGCCCTTCTAACTGCCCCGAAGTCAAGGCTCAAAACCAGAGGTGATCATGCCTTCTCCACCAGGGCCCCATCACCACCAGGGCCCCTCCTCCACCAGGGCCCCTCCACCACCAGGGCCCCTCCTCCACCAGGGCCCCTCCTCCACCAGGGCCCCTCCTCCACCAGGGCCCCTTCACCACCAGGGCCCCTCGGCTTTGGACCGACCTGCCCAACGAGCTACGGCTTGCTGAATCGGTGACTTTGTTTAAATCACTTCTTAAAACACACTTTCATAGACTTGCTCTTTTGTGATGTCCCCTTTTCTCTTTCCTGAAACCGGCTCATTTCCACTCTGACAAAGATACTTACAGCCACTCGACCAAGCTTTTAGACTTCTTTTTGATGAGTTGGATGCCTTCCAGGACATTTGTGACGTCGTAGACGCGTCTCTTTGGGGCATTGAGCTCCTGGGCGGCAAGGTTTAGGTCCAATACCCCGTCAGCAGAGCGGCTCAGCATGTCCGCAAACCTCTGCGTCAAGAAACCGAGCGATGTGTCATAGCGCGACCTCTCGTACAGGGACTTGTGCGTTATGGTATTGGGGGTGGCAGCTGGAAAAAACATGTGAAGATTGAGATTTTTTTTTATTTGTAGTGATTCATTTCAAGATTATTTCATGATTCCTATATATATGTGTCATCTTGCAGTGTGCTTATTCTGAGTTTCCACCTTCTAACATTCGAGTCTTCTGTTGCCACTGAGCAGAACTCGGAGAGGGTTACACTACTATGTTCAATTCCATATGATATTTGACCCTGTTTTGTCATCATCCAGGACTCTGGCTGTGCTTTCTGGTCCAGCAGAGACCAGCAGAGTCCACTGAGGTCCAATGCAGACTGCTAGCTGGCCTGATGCTGGAAACACCATATAGTAGCTCAACCTGCCCACTGTGTGACTGCTCAACAACAACTGCTGCTGCTGCTTTTTGGTCTACGACTACAAGGTTGGGATGGACCCATCTCAGTTTGAATTCTGCACTATTGAAAACCTGCGTTTGGCAAAAGTATAATAAGAGTAGCAAAGTTTGTTGGACAGAATTTGGTTCTGATAAATGAACATTAGAACAATGGTTCAGCAGTGCATCAAGGATGCCAACGTTTCACTTGCAATATGGTGAGAGAAACTAGAAAAAGTGTATGGCAAACCTCTTTGAACTGATGGGGTTAAGAGAAAAACAAGTCGACTAGCAGCCACTTGGGACAAATCTAGACTACAAGTGCTTCACAACCAACGCTAAAAAGCCGTGCTGGTTAGTGCATATAGAGGATCTAGTGAGTTTTGAGCTACAATTAAACTCAACAGGTCATTTTATTTTCTTGCTCGCCTGTATTTTGGAGAATATATGCGAGACACCACTTACTTGACCGCGTGTTTATGTGCTTGCAGAACGAACAAAGTAGTATGTGAAGTGGTTACGCAGGCTGGCATCTAGCCCTTCTGTTATCATGGTGAGCAATACAACATTGGCTATTACCAAAAAACCTTAGGAGTCTCACCCTTAACTGCTTTGTGGGACAGAGCGGCCATCGGCTTTTTGGTGGTCCAGCCACCATCCTGAAGGTCCTGGGGGTCACCGGCTTGCAGCTCCAGCCTTCTCTTTGCCTGCATGAAAAGAAAAGCAGCATGGAGATTTTAAAGATTTTGCAGCACATCATCATGCAGCTTAAGTTTGCCTCATTGAATTGAATCGTGTGGCTCACAGGGCAGCCATTTTGGCCAAAAACACAATAATCTTAAATCATGAATTCATTGTGTTCACGTGTGACTTGAACCAGTGTGTAAGTAGAAAGCCACGGATCTGCCCTGCTTTAAATCAATGTCCTCTTTTCACCTCAAGCTGATTGTGACTGACTACCTGGGGTTGGGACAGCAGCTAGCTTCCCTCACCAGTGTTGAGCTACTTGGAACAACATCTCCCCATCCCCCTCCCACGCTCACCCAAGGCCTAGCCAGTAGCGTTAGTTTGCTACTAATGAACGACAGTGCAGTTGAGAGTTAACATCTTACCAGCGTGTGCACACAGGAACTCGGTCGTTAACAGCGCTGTCAGCCTGTGCGGGACTCGGAGACTAAAGTGTCCCAAAAGTACGTTCCGACAAGGCGCGGTGTGTGATCCCTCCGCTCAAGGTAAAACAAGCGTAAAGTTACCGGAAACACACGAACGTACCCGAAGATACAAACATTCACCTTAAAAAATAAAAGTGTGGAGTAAAAGCATATGTTGCCCCCTTTCGCGCGGCCATAAAACAACCCTCACAGCGAAATTAAGGTAATTATATAATGATTATATTCATAGCATAAACACACATATTAGTGTGCAATCAACTATCACTATTGATCAGTGCGAACAGCAAACATTTAAATACTTCCCGTGGTTAAAGTCCAGGGAACGTTAGCAAGTTTGTTTTATTTTAAGGAACACAATTGTTTTTTCCTCACTATCAAATTACCTACGCTTCTATTAAACGCTGTGTGTCACACATACGTTGCATGCCCACCGCTTTTATAGGCTTATACGTTGGTTTCTTTTCGTTTACTTTAACAATTGGCCTTTCTTCTGAAGGCAGATTTAGCGCTTCCGTTAACAACCAGGGTAACCTCTGTGTGCTTGACGCAGCTCAGTGAAGTTGTCCAATAGGGTGAGTGTCGCTAGAAATACAGTATCCTCGCGGTATGTTACTACCGGGTGGCTAGTTTGAGCTAAATACATGTTACCAAGCATCAGTATGAACAAATACACATATCAAGAGAGTGGGGCTATGAAATGTTAAATACCATCACGTGCTGGCGTGTTATAATGGCGATACATGTTAACGTAACATCAACGTTAATCTAATATAATCCAGGTGACATTGGCGGGTGTATGTGATAAAAACAGGTTCGTAACCCAGCTAATATGGTATGGGACGTGTTATCATCCAGAAACAGCCGGGCATGTCAGCATTCCGTGTACGTTTACCATTCAGGTTGACACAGCTTCCCTCACAATGTTGCTGCCGGTTAATTCAAGCGTTACTGGAAGTCGCTGGTGCTGATGTGTCGGCCGTGTCCCGGGCGGTTGAGGGTCCTTCGGGTGTAGCGGGAGTCCACTCGGAGAACGGGAGTTTTCACATTCACTGTCCTGCCGAAGAAGGAGGAAGGTACGGCCGAGCTATTCTCGGAAAAACCCGCGTTACTATCGAAGGAGCCCTCCGAGACCGAGGAAAGCCCTCGTCTCGTTCTGTCCGGTAGCGGCTGCTGACATCATTCTACCGCGTGTACAATATAAATAGAGCCATATTCTTCTCAATCTTAGGTATTATCGCCATTAATGACGCAGATGAATACCATTTTAGGTGACTAGGAGCCCACCGCTGACGCCGATACATCGAAACTGACTCCCCGGGACAATTTTAAACCTCATTTGCATGTCATATATGATTGGCTAACACTCGTTACGCAGCGCCGTGTACGTCTAACGCAACTAGAGCCGACCAATAGCTACAGAGCACTCCCACAAAGTGGACAAATAAGTCAAATAAATACCAATCATACATTAGGGCGTGGATGTGGTGGATTTTAGATTGTATGACTAAAATAACAGTTTATGCTGCATTTGATTTAGTTTTTCTTGGAATATAAATACAACTGTAACCATGGCATGAATTAAATATTGTTGAACATGTTGGCAAGAGAGGGACAAGAACCAAAACTATGGAGAATATTTTTGGTATAAGATACTGCTGCAAAATATAATATAATATAATATAATTTATAATTTCATTTAATTCATTTCAGAGTGTACCATACAATCACCATTTGGTCAAAGCAGTAAAACTGTGTACAGGTTTATAAATACAACAACAACAAAAAACACTAAAAACGCAAAAATCCAAATCCCCACCTAACAGAACTACCATTCTTACAAATTGCTTGCTTCTTAAACTGCAGTTAACTGGTAAACCTATTTTATTAAAAAATGACATGTATCAGGTGATGCAATTCATAGTTTAGAATTAAATCATTTTTAGAAATAAAAATATTTTAACAAAACTTTTCTCATGAGGTTTAATACTAAAATCTTCAGGTTTCGGCAATGGTGTTCACAACGTGTACAATTCACCAGTGTGCCAGGTAACAAGAATCACCCAAATATGGTATCGAAGACAATCAAAGCAAAGCTATGTATTAGAATAAAACAAAAAACAGTTTCAGTCATCCAAGTCAAACTTGATCTTCTTCCCCTGGAATGCCAAGATTTGTCCTTGCTGCTCCTTCCTTTTCTTACTGGCCTCCCAGGATGGATGCAGTGCCTGCTCTGGTGCCTTATGGGTAAAGACACCTCCACCGCCGCGACCATTTTGCCTTATGACATCACCTCTGCCTCGCCCCCTCCCTTTGCCAAAAGAGGGAATTCCCTTCTCCAGCTTTTGGAACTTGGATTGTTTACCGAACTCTCTATCGGGACCACTGCCACCCTTTGGTTTCCCTTGGCCCCTGAATCTATCCCCACCTCTCCCTCTGCCTGTACCTCTGCCCCCACCAGGCTTCGACGAAGAGAGGGAAGAACAAAAAACAGACTGAAAGGAGGTGGCTTTAGACTTCAGCCTGGACTCTAGCTCATTGAGTTCACTCTGGACCTGGTCTGAACTGCTCACTTCCCACCCCTTACCGGCCTTCCCTCCTTCTTCACTCTGCTGCTGCTTCTTCTTGTTCTTCTTCTTGAATTTGCTCACTTTTCCGACAAAGAAGCCGCCATCGTCATCACTCTCTTCGGACTGGGAGGACTGCTTGTGGAAACGCTCCTCTGTGCTGTCGTCAAAGTACTCTTTCTCTTCATCATCTGATGCCTCTAGATCACTCTCTACCTCATCCTTCTTTTTCTGAAGCACTTTACGTGGAGATTCTAGATTGGGTTTCCTTTCTGCATGTTGACTTTGAGGTTTATTTTTCACAATGTCTTTTATGTCGCTACTTTTTGTTGCCGCTGGTCTTACATTCTCAGCCTCTGGATTTTCTTTCGTTTGATCATCAGTGGTATCAGCTGTAGGACTTGTTTCTTGTTCAGGTTCAGCAACGGCTTTAGTGCCTTTTAGGCTACCGTTAGATTTCTCATCTTCTATGATTTCCTTTTGCTGCACTGTGATGTCCTCCTCATCTTTCTCACTCTTTCTTTCTACCATTTTGACTGGTGACTGTGGCGTCCCCTTCCCAGCTTTATTTTGCACTTTTTCCTTCCCTCCTTGCTTTCCAGCCTTCATCCGCTCCTCTTTGAAGGCTTTCACAGCTTTTTTGATATCCTCAATCTTCTTGCTGAACTGAGGGTGGGTGGCGATGCGTGCCGTGGCCCGGTCAGATATAGTGGACTTGGGGTTTTTACACGCCTGTTCAAAGTCGATAATCTTCTGCAAAGCTGTCTTGGTTACCTGGTAACGGGGGAAAAGTTTATTCAATTCAACATTTCACAAAGTGTCTTAGGATTTTGTAAAAGGGTCTTAAGAAACCTACCAGGTCTGGTGAGAGGACCTTCATGGCGTGGATCTCCTCCAGCAGTCTGGCAGCTCTCCTCTGATTCCTCTCAACTTCCACGTCTTTCCCCTTCTTCTTCTTCAGGGCGCCAATCTGTCGTGTCAGCTTCCTGATGATCAAAGCCCTCACCCTCTTCACCTCCTTCCTCATCTTCACCACCTCGTTGTTGAGGTTCAGGCCGTCATCCTGCTTTTTCTCTCTTGGTTTCACAGGCAATGGGATGGTTTTCTCAATTTGCTTTCCAGTCTGTGGCATTGCTTCTTCTGCCTGTTCATCTCCACATTCCTGTTCTTCATCTTCTTTTCCATCTATCAATTCTTCTTCCACGTCTTCCTTAATCTCTTCCTCCAGCTTCTCTTCCTCCTCAGTCGATGGCACCATATTCTCTACCGTGTCCATGGTGAATGGTATCTGTTGAAACATATAAACCATCTTAGATTAACTGGCTGGAACTCACTTGTTGTCACTTGCAACAACCACAACATTAGCTATTGAACAAGTCAAATAGCATAAGATTGTAAAAACAATAATATTAGAAAAAAAACACATATGACATATTGGTATAAGTTATATCCATGCTATAACCAGGAGGCCGTAATACCAACATTTATGAAATACGTGTGATGTTTTCATCACTGCAGATGTGGTTCTTGATGCATCGAAAACCAATCAAACACATTCGCATAACACCACAGACCGCTTCATCGGAATGATGTCGGATTTCGTCATGTAACGTCGTAGCTGAATAAAGATGAGACTTTATACATTTTTGCTAACGGAGATTCCCAAACAAACGTGGCTGAGCCAGCATGGATAACTTTTACCATACAAAGCCATGTGACCATGAGCTTATTTTACATAGTAAATACGTTAACGTACCAAACTGCGGCGCCTTAACTCAAGTCAGACCCTGCGAGTCGCTTTTATTACACTTACCGCTCAGAAATATACGCTAAACCTTTAAAACTGAGAGAAACGTATCGACTCGTCGGGGGCAGCCATGTTTCCTTTGCTTCCGACGACGACGACGTCATGACGTCAAACGTTGTCAAGGGGACGCAGCGTGTCGTGAGAAGGGGAGGGCCTTCCAGCGGACTGTTTTTATTTATTTCTTTGTTTCATGTGCATAAAACAACAACAATGGTGGATAATTGAAGAAGTGTGAACATTAGGATGAGCGGATGACACTTCCAGTTCCAGTTACCAGACCGATATCACAAGTGAATCAACAGGGGGAGGATGAAGCGGCGCAATGCGGACTGCAGCAAACTCCGACGGCCGTTAAAACGGAACCGAATCACCGAGGGTATATATAGCAGGTACAAAAGGGGGGCTGGAGGGACGTTATTGTATAACAATGGCGCCTCTCTGCCAAAATTTGCCAAAACGGGTCTGCGAGGTTGCTTTGCTACACTTTACATTTAGACGCGACTCGCTCGTAGCTACGTAATGAGCTAAATGAACATGCCCGCATATTGTCAAAATGACGGGCCTAACGGTACTCGTGTGGTATTTCGGACCTATTTCTCTCTGGCTCGATAGTTGGATTCAAATGAAGGGCTAACACGGAAGGTGGCCGTGAGACTCCGTGGGATTTCAGTGTGAATTGTGACACGGTCCGCTCAGTAGGAATCTGTACAGCTAAAAAACAGAAATAATAAAAATAAAAGACAGAATGAGAGAATAATCGCGCTCACGGCTTGAGATAACAGCAGCGGTGTCAGAGGCGCTCGTTTTGAAGTGTGGGGAGACGCCGACGGCGGGGCTCTCACCTGTGCTTTGTCTGTCAGAGGTGTAAATCTGCATGTACGTCAACGAAACAATAACCACCACAGTAGTCAGGTCCAAATGGAACTTTTTGTTAAATTACATATTATACCATCATATTAGCAGCAAGGCTTTTCCTATAGATTGTTTGTTGGCGAGCCAAAAAAGAAGAAAGCAGCTGTGCAACATGTCCAGACATGACACCACTGACTCTCTCAACCCCTCCATGTCTCTTCTTTGGATGCCTCTCAACCATTATCATCTGATTCACTGTTTCTGATCAAAAGAAACGTATTATTGGGATTGATTTAGATTTGTATTCATGCTAACTACTTCTGCTGAGTTGGCACGTATTTGCCTTGACATCTAGCAGGAACTCGAGGTGACCCTGTGCAAACACACTGACGTTGTCCTAACAAACAAAAGACTGATGTATAAACTTGTTACGGTAACTTTTTTGTATTTATTTCTTTATCTCGTCTTGTCCTGCAGCACATTCCTGTACCTGAAGTTCCTGGTGGTGTGGGTGTTAGTTCTGCTGGCCGACTTTGTGCTGGAGTTCAGGTTTGAGTACCTGTGGCCCTTCTGGCTTTTCATCCGAAGTGTCTACGACTCCTTTAGATATCAGGGACTGGTAAGAGCTCCTCACATGTGGCCCACTTTTCCCCCCGACATGAACTTGCACGTTATTACCGTAGCTGCAGCACAGAAACAACAAAGATGAAATGCCGTCCTCAATCCACACAGCATATATGCAATTTAAATACCGTATGTACTTTTTTGAGTGTCTTTGACGGTACACGTTTACATGAAAGCCTTGCATGTGCACAAGCGCCTCTATATTAGTGCATATGTGTGTGTACATCTTCTCCACACAGAAACTACTTTATATAGACTGTATGTGTATATATATATATAGTATATAGATGCACTGTTGTTATGGCATATTTTATTTGTCTCTTTCTCCCACACCTAGGCGTTCTCTGTTTTCTTTGTGTGCGTGGCGTTTACATCGGACATCATCTGCCTCCTCTTCATCCCCGTCCAGTGGCTGTTTTTTGCTGCCAGCACCTACGTATGGGTCCAGTATGTCTGGCACACAGGTTTGTTTTTCTGTGAACTCTTTTATATCTCTGCCAACCAACGACCACTTAGCTCAGAGACTCACAGAAATATCATAGCTGCCAATTTTCCTCAGTGCTAGACTCATGAGGGCTGATTTTTATAGAGAAAAACAAATTCTCATCTTTTGCTTTCATACAGAAAGAGGAGTCTGTCTACCCACTGTATCGCTGTGGATCCTCTTTGTGTACATCGAAGCCGCCATACGCTTCAAAGATCTGAAGAACTTCCACGTAGACCTTTGCCGACCTTTTGCTGCTCACTGGTAAACGTAATCCTAGAGTCTGTGATAATCATGATACTTCAATATGTATCTCTTAAAACTATAAGGACATCATAGTATTAAAAGTTGCCCTTGTGTTTCTCTGCCCCCTCCAGTATCGGCTATCCAGTCGTCACACTGGGCTTCGGCTTTAAGAGCTACGTTAGCTACAAGATGCGACTGAGGAAACAGAAGGAAGTGCAGAAGGAGAATGAATTCTACATGCAGCTTTTACTGCAGGCGTTACCCCCAGAGCAACAGATGCTGCAGAGACAGGAGAGGGAGGCGGAAGAGGGTGAGACGCATGCGGGAAACCTCTTACAGTGTCAGTGGTACTCTCATTCAGAGGATGACAGGAGTTCACTATCTATTTATAACCTAATCCTGTAAATGGTCAGCTTTGCTTTCAAACAACAAACACACACAGAACCAGACCCGAACCTTTTTAGGGGTTCTCGGCTCAGATGTTTTGTCTGCACTAGAGTTCAACTGCCAGCTTGCAGACGGCAGAATCAAATGGGTTATGCATAATAAAGCATTCCTAATATCTGTTTATTTTTAAGTTAATTGAAAGGCAAGGCAATTTTATTTGTGTAAGACCTTTCAACAACAGGGAAATTCAAAGTGCATTACATAAAACATTAAAAGCATTGGAGAAAAACACATTAAAACAAGCCAATAAAATAAGAAAAAAAAAAAAAACAAGAATACCAAGGAATAGAATTTACAGTGCAGTATAAGAAGTTCATAAATTGTAAAGTTAACTGAAAGGCAGCAGCAAACAAAAAGTATTCCTGTAAAAGCCTGCCGGCATGAAGCCATCAAAGACCATCATTTAATCTAGGTTCATATGGTCATACATGTTCCCAGGTTTCTGTGTACTTTGGTCTCTTGTGTCCAGTATGTTTGTATGTGTCTTAATGCTGCCTACATTTTGCTCTCCTGCAGCTGCGTTAGCCAAAGGGATCTCCGAGGTAGAACCCACGGTTATATCTCAAAACGGAGCACCTCCAGGAAAGAAAAGCACCTCAGTCCCACTACCAGAACTGGAGTATCGGGAAAAAGGGAAGGACAGTGCTGCTAAAGAGGGCAAAAAGCAAAATATGATTGGAATCAATAACAACAGTATTATACATGCACTGGACTCCAAACTACAGGAGACGGAGTATATAGAGAACTACGTTGGGGCGAAGAGACTGAATAACGACCTGGCAGGAGAGAGCACACACGCCGATACCAACACACACTCTACTTCTAAAGAGGAAATGGGGGGGACGGGGAAGAACTACAAAAATGCCAGCGGAGGCGGGGGTAACGTTTCCAACTCGTCTCCGCGGAATCACAGCTCTTCAAATGGCAGCGTCCCGTCAGGTTCCTCTACCAACAAGAATGAGAAGAAGCAGAAGGGGGCAGGGAAGGGGCAGAAGGACCTGGTGGAGAACTGCATCCCCAACAACCAGCTGGGCAAGCCCGACGCTCTCATACGGTAAGACACACTGTTAGAAAAACCCTTTCTGCTCCTGCCTGTTCACTTCGTCTGTGTGACATGAATGTCATCAGTTTTCTTGCATCTGTTCTTACAACACAACTTCAGCAACTCTACATACGATAATGAAAAACAACTGTGTCTCTACTGGAGTAGTTACGGGAGACATGTTTGCCTTTTTGATGATGCCATGGCCCCTTTTTTTTCCTCCCTGAAAGGCTGGAGCAGGATGTGAAGCGGCTGAAGGCAGAACTTCAGGCCAACAGGCAGTTGGAGTCCGAGCTGCGGAGTCAGCTTTCCTCTCTGAGCAGCCAGGACCGCAGTCTGCGCTCTGAACTGGGCCAGCTCCGCCAGGACAATGAGCTGCTGCAGAACAAGTGCGTACATGTGTAAGGTTGTCATTTCTTGATGGGATGTTGAGGTAGAATGTTGGATAGTGCGTGGGACTGTGTGGCGCCGAAAACCTGAATATTTCTACTAATACATTGAACTGGAGTAGGTGTAGTAATTCATTTTCATCCCATCTACGTTTTTTCCTTGATAAAGAGACAGAGTGCATCAAACTGAAAACAAGGCCCGCCGTAGGGGAAGGAATCAGCGGCACAATATGCAACCAAAGGGCTGAAGACTAGAAAAGGCCTGTAGCTAGCTAAGAAACATCAGATTTCAGCGTGTCAAAGGGTCATTTTAGCACCGTGTGTCTCCCAGGGGTGCAATTGACCATTAGAGTCCAGATGAATGATGACGGTAGCTGTTAGCAAGCTGATGGTAGCTGTGTGTTAGCAGGCTTGCTGCACATGTAACGTGTCGGGATCCCATAGTTTCCCCATTATTCCTGATGATGCCTCATTCTTGTCTTCTTGACTGACAGCACTATTGTCAGCTCAGCCCTGAGTCAGAGCATGTTACTAAAAAGGTCATTGTGATGAGTCAAATCCATTTAATGTATAACCGTGCTTGTATAGGCCCGTTTGAATGTAGGTGTTTGAAATGGAGGAAGGGTTCACGGGGCGGTGTCGATCCGGCAGGTGCTAGCAGAGAGCGTAACGTTAGCCAGAGCTCGTAAGATGTCAGTAATATGGCAATATTTCATATGTTATATTTCCTTTCACTGTCAAACTGCATTACAAAAGAACAGCATTCATTCTCTCTATGTATTTATTCGTGTTTCATGACGGGTTTAACCTGAGCCAGGCCATACAACAATAACAATCATCATCTTGTCCAAAGGAACAGTGTTTTTCTTCTTATCCAGCTATGTTGACCATGTTCCCCTCCATACGTCAGGCTCCACAGTGCCGTCCAGGCCAAGCAGAAGGATAAGCAGACCATCTCCCAGCTGGAGAAGAGGCTGAAAGCTGAGCAGGAGGCCCGAGCCCTCGCTGAGAAACAGCTGGCTGAGGAGAGGAAGAGGAAGAAGATGGAGGAGGCAACCGCCGCCAGAGCCGTAGCACTCGCTGCTGCCACCAGGTACTCGTTAGAGGAGCGACCTTGAGGCCAGCTTTGTGTCATCGACATGAACCCTTTACTACCTGAAACAGATCAAATCTGCAAATGGCAATTCAGGAAGTTTAAAGTGTTTTTTTCCAACAGGGTGGAGTCGACCGACTCTCTGCGTGGCCGCATCAGAGAGCTGGAGAATGAGTGTAAGAAGCTCAGCATGGATATGAAACTGAAGGAGGAGCAGATTAGAGATCTGGAAGGCAAATGTCAGGTGAGAAGGAGAAGCACCACTCTCTCATCTCATTCTGATAAGATAATACTTACTTACTCATTAGAATACATACTTCTAATGAGTGCTCCTCAGAGATAGTAAAATACATTATTGAAATTCTGTACTACTGCTGTACTTGAATTCCTAAATACACCAAATGGCGATCACTTTACTTAATATGCACACACATATGCCATGTGGGCTTGAGTAATTGTATGATGTAATTGAATGAATAGACCTCCTGTGCCTTTTGATTTGTGGAGCACACTTTTGTATGAAATAAGAAAGCTTCTCTAACCTTTTTGGAGAGCTAATTTGACGAAATGAAAGTGTCCCGAGATTCCTGTCTTATGTTTATGATCCTTTTTAATGTCGCTGTAATCATCATCTGTATTCCAACCCCTCCAGAGGTGAAGGGCTTTTTCAGAATATCAGAATCAGAAACTTTTTTAATCCGCAGGAAAATGGACCGCTGCAATTCCTCCATGAGTTAGGAAGAATGAGTCAAGTACTCATAAATGAAGAGCCTATAAACATAGTAATTTGACCAGACCGATACACACATAGTAGTAGTCAAAATACAAATAATGACACCAAATATAAGTTATGTATGTACAATGTATGCGTATAAAAACAACACTATATTGTCCATTTGTGTATTTGCTGTTGAGGGAGTAGTCTGTAGTACTGATGTAGTAGTCTGAAGTATTGAGGCAGTAGTCTGTAGTATTGAGGTAGTAGTCTGTAGTATTCAGGCAGTAGTGTGTAGTATTGAGGTAGTAGTAGTATTGATGCAGTAGTCTATATTATTGAGGTAGTAGTCTGAAGTATTGATGCAGTAGTCTGTAGTATTGAGGTAGTAGTCTGTAGTATTCAGGCAGTAGTGTGTAGTATTGAGGTAGTAGTCTCTAGTATTGAGGCAATAGTCTGTAGTATTGAGGCAGTAGTCTGTAGTATTCAGGCAGTAGTGTGTAGTATTGAGGTAGTAGTAGTATTGATGCAGTAGTCTATATTATTGAGGTAGTAGTCTGTAGTATTGAGGCAGTAGTCTGTAGTATTGATGTAGTAGTCTGTAGTATTCAGGCAGTAGTCTGTAGTATTGAGGTAGTAGTCTGTAGTATTGAGGCACTAGTCTATATTATTGAGGTAGTAGTCTGTAGTATTGAGGCAGTAGTCTGTAGTATTGAGGTAGTAGTCTGTAGTATTCAGGCAGTAGTGTGGAGTATTGAGGTAGTAGTCTCTAGTATTGAGGCAGTAGTCTGTAGTATTGAGGTAGTAGTCTGTAGTTTTCAGGCAGTAGTGTGGAGTATTGAGGTAGTAGTCTGTAGTATTGAGGTAGTAGTCTCTAGTATTGAGGCAGTAGTCTGTAGTATTGAGGCAGTAGTCTGTAGTATTGAGGTAGTAGTCTGTAGTATTGAGGCAGTAGTCTGTAGTATTGAGGTAGTAGTCTCTAGTATTGAGGCAGTAGTCTGTAGTATTGAGGCAATAGTCTGTAGTATTGAGGCAGTAGTCTGTAGTATTGAGGTAGTAGTCTGTAGTATTCAGGCAGTAGTGTGTAGTATTGAGGTAGTAGTCTCTAGTATTGAGGCAGTAGTCTGTAGTATTGAGGCAGTTGTCTGTAGTGTTGAGGCAGTAGTCTGTAGTATTGAGGCAGTAGTCTGTAGTATTGATGCAGTAGTCTGTAGTGTTGAGGCAGTAGTCTGTAGTATTGAGGCAGTAGTCTGTAGTATTGAGGCAGTAGTCTGTAGTATTGAGGTAGTAGTCTGTAGTATTCAGGCAGTAGTGTGTAGTATTGAGGTAGTAGTCTCTAGTATTGAGGCAGTAGTCTGTAGTATTGAGGCAGTAGTCTCTAGTATTGAGGCAGTTGTCTGTAGTGTTGAGGCAGTAGTCTGTAGTATTGAGGCAGTAGTCTGTAGTATTGAGGTAGTAGTCTGTAATATTCAGGCAGTAGTGTGTAGTATTGAGGTAGTAGTCTCTAGTATTGAGGCAGTAGTCTGTAGTATTGAGGCAGTTGTCTGTAGTGTTGAGGCAGTAGTCTGTAGTATTGAGGTAGTGAATAGAGAGTGCACATACTGTAGGTATAAAGTTAGGTACAGATAAAGTAGACAGTTGTACTGTATACGGCACATACATAAGTTAGATAAGTGCACGTAGTAAGTGGGTGGGATAGTTACTAATAGTGCGATGTCACTATTTAGCAGGAGGAGTTGTGTAGTCTGATGGCTACAGGTAGGACTGAGCTCCTGTGGGGTTCTGTAGTGCATCTCACTAGAATGAGTCACTGAAAGTACTCCTCAGAGTTCTCTTACAGATTCATGAGGCTCTGTTTCACTGCTGCATTGGCCTTCTTTGTCAGTTTTGACTAACAAGCTGCTATCTTTTAAATGTTGTTTTCAGCTCCTTTGCCTTCTGTTTGTAGACTTCTACCAACCTAAAAGTCATCAATCCTCCGTTACCCACTCCTTGTGAAAATAGTTCATTGGCCTGACTATTTGCTGCAGTCGTTGTCTAATCTGGTGTGCCCTTGCTGACGGCATAACAAACTGGCAAAATGAAGTTTTCTCACAAGGGGGTTTGGCTGTGGATTTAATTGGATAGAAGTTTAAACAGGTTTTCAAAGTGACTTTGTGTTATTACATTTCTGTGCATATTCTTTGAGCCACCTGTTAGTGACCCTTGGTGTCAAATATAAATGGTATGTAAATGTTTTTGTAGCGTAACCACCCTTTCGTCCCTTTCCTGATGCAATTCCTCTTTCTGACACGGCCATGCACAGGAGCTGCGGAAGTATAAAGAGAACGAGAAGGACACGGAGGTGTTGATGTCAGCGCTGTCAGCCATGCAGGAGAAGACCCAGCACCTGGAGAACAGCCTGAGTGCTGAGACCAGGATCAAACTGGACCTCTTCTCTGCACTGGGAGATGCCAAGAGGCAGCTGGAGATAGCACAAGGTAGGGAGGAAGTGATTTACTGATGCCACATTCCTTTCATTTTAGATGCCCCTGCCTTGCAAAGCTCCTGAATCGGTCAAGACTCACTTTTGCTCGCAAGGGATACATTATTTAAAAGAATATGACGAAGTGTTGTGAATCAATAGTGTGTAAATGTTTCTGAAAATGAGCAGAGGGTTGTTGAACAGTAATAGTTACTGACTGGCAAGATGTGCTTCTGATAACTGCACTGATTCTGCACCCCATATTTTTGTGTCCAAGAGATACATTTTTGGGATATTGGTGCAGTATTAACTAGGCTTTGGCCGGTTTAAACAAGTTCAAACCGGTCTGATACGAAGCCAAAGACCAGACTGACCCGGTGATATCGACCTTTCCCACGAGGCGTTGCACTCGCCATAGAAGAACCTCCCGAGTGAAACATTCCTTTTTAACACAGAAGAGTGATCCGTGATCACGGAAAGGAGAGTCAAAAATATGCCGCGATCGTACCTTTTTATAAGAACTTTGCTTTGTGGCGTAACGCTACAGCGGTGGCTTTTTACAAAACATCCCAGCTTTGTGGAACCAGAGAGACGGATACGGCGCCGCCGGCCGTGTGACGTATTCAATGAGCGTCGGAAATCCAAATAGACTAGCTCGTGGCTTCTAACAACTGTAAAAGGTGAACTTTTGCTCGTCTTGCATAATTACACCACTCAACCGCAAGCATCAGAAACATGTTGCTGATACAACGGCGGCCTCGTTTGAGCAACTAGTGGCTTTTTGCCTTCTTCGGATCGACGTTCTCAGCTTGTTAAATGCTCCGGCGGGGCGTCCCCTAGTAACACGTCTTCAAAACGTGGATGTAAACAAACACAAAGTACAATGGCCATCTCCCCTCCCAGCTCCACTGAAATGTGATCTGTCTTCCGGCCTTTGCTCGCTCGGCGGCTGCACTTTACGCACCAGCCGCCTGGACACTCGCAGATCCGTTTATGAATAAACACACTATTATTTTAAACACTTGTCATTATTGCTGCTTATTACTTATAACTAGAAGTGTCACAAGGACAAATGCCGGTTTAGGCCTGTACACCGAACCTGGGTCCTTTTCCATGTTGTTTTCAGACATTTATAATAAGAATCTCAGTCTGTCGAAGGCAGAAATTGAGGAATTTTCCCAAGAAATTCCATTGCACCCATTTTGCGGCTGCTTTTTGCAGCATTCTCTCACAATACTGGGCCAGTTTAAAAAAAAAATTTTCTTCATTATTGTGATAAAATCATAGGAATGGAGGGTCCAGGTTAAAAAAAAGCAACAATTTAACAATCTTTATGCTTTTGGAAACAGAATCCAACCCCTTTTATTATCATGTACATGTAGGCAATGTTGCAAATGAGTGATCAGGACTTTTTATGTTGATTTGATAAAGAAGCTGATTTAGCAGGATTATTTTTTATTTTGCTTAAATTATCAAAAACAAAGCAAATGTACTATATTGATGATTATTGTGATATGAAATGAATGACATACACCATGCTAGGATGTCATGCATGTTGCCCACACATATGCCCCTGTGTAGGGAGGACTCCCTTACCCCCCTCCACAGCCAGGACTCCCTTTACCCCCCTTCACATCCCCCTACTCTTCTTCCAAGGCGGTGACGTGAATGTCTTCCTTTCCCTCCTCTCCTGCAGGCCAGATCCACCAGAGGGAGCAGGAGATCGCAGAGCTGAAGCAGAAGATAGCGGAGGTGATGGCCGTGATGCCCAGCCTGTCCTACACCTCAGACGGCAGCAACCTCAGCCCCGTCACCCCGCACTACTCCTCCAAGTTCATGGACAATAGTCCCTCCTCCTTGGACCCCAACGCCTCGGTCTACCAGCCCCTCAAAAAGTGACTCTGATCTCCTCCTTTTTGTCAGACAGAACTTTGTCTCTTTCTTTATTTCGGTGAAGCTCTCAGTTCCGGTTTGGGTTGTTTTTGAGTTCTCCAGGCCCTGACAGTTGTTTTTTTTTTTTGCACTCTGATGTGCTACAGATACACAAACAGTGCACACAACCCCTCCATACATATGTGTATTTGGCTCCTTTTTTTGGTTCTATTCTGAGAACTGTTATTTTTTAGAGGGTTGCGTACATTTTTTGTTGTTGTTGTAGAGTTTTGGGATTTAGCCATTAGACAGCGTGATCTGTTTTTGAAGGGGGAGAAAGGAACACACAAGTTGTTGTCCACCGAAGAGCCATCGTGCATCGCTTCATGTCAATCTTCTTTTGGTGTCCGTATAACCCTACTCCCCACCAGACATACTTTCCTCTGGAGGGAACGGACACGCTGACCTTTAATTAAAAAAAAACTCAAAAATGGCTTTTCATGATGAGGCATGTTTTCAGTTCAATTTGAGTCTGAAACTCACCTGTAAAGTAACGCCCAGCGAAAAACACATGAATGTAAAACTTCATGTTTTGTGACTTAAATCAGTGATTGTTTTGTAATGTTTCAGTTCAGTTATGAAAATGTAAAAAAAAAAAAAAAATAGTGATATTGAACACAGCGCTGTGTTCTACAAAATATTCCGATACAATTTGTCCTCTAAATGAATCTCCAGGATGACCAGTTGGTTGATGAAGTAGATGTTGTTCTCTCCTAAAAAATAACAACTTAACAAAAACATAAACTGCTACTGTTAGATTTGACCTGGCACTGCCAAAATGTTAACGTTCACCTGTTTGCTGCAGACACCTCTCCTCTCCCTCCGGACCAAATTAGATCCTGCTAGGCCATAATGTTCACCAGATTTAATGATGTCGAGGTAACTGGTCGTTACCATTATTTGCAGATTTTACAGTGCCTTGCAGTTTCTCTTTTTACGATGAAGAAACCACACACTTTGCAATCCTGGGATCTAAAATCATCAAGCGTCAACGCCCTTTTTCTCTCTCTAGCTCTGATTTTTGTCTGATTTTCATTCAAGAGTTCTCACATTTCGAATCCAGCATTCAAAGGCTAAAAATGATTAGGTGTCAGCTCAGACACATTTCATCTTTTTCCACACTATTACAGACTTAAAAAAGGGAAAAAGTAACACTGGACATGGTACGCGTCATTTCATTGTGACAAGTCTTGGTACGCCAAACGCCAACCAAACTGATTGTCTGTCATCATGCCCTCCAGTTGGCATTTCAGTCGTTTACAACAGTGTACATTAAATTACTGAGGAATGTTTGTTTATTTAATTTCAGTTCTCAAGTGCCAAGTGTTGATGTTCGGTTTCCATCCATACTTAGATCGATGTTAGCGTAAAGTTTGCAGAAGAGTGCTGTTATCATTTTTTGTCATATTTGGATGGTGATGTGTTTACAAGGTTCCGGGCTGCTCACGGCGTAGCAGCAGGGTCAGTTGGACCGATTGTGTTACTCACACGTTTATTTATTTGACTTTTACTGAGTGTGCCACTTCCTTGATATTTCCCATCATATTCAGTTGATTTCCTATATTTTCTACCAGGAAGGATTCTGTGAATGTGTTGTGTTGGGGGGGGGGGGGGGGGGTCCGTCCCCTGTCATGTTGCCTACCTGGGCAAAAAAGGAAAAAAAGTATTATTTGTGGATCGCTCTGGTGTTGTGAATTCAGTTCTCGAGTTGCTTTTATACGTTTGTGTAGAAGGACAAGAAGGTTTAAAAAAAAAAAAGAAAGTGATTTGTTTGTTCTTTTCATTGTTCCACCTTGTTTGCTTTCTTTACTCAGAGTGATGGCGGCTGTGTCACACTTTTCACTTTGGCCATCACTATTAAAGAGAGTCTGGCTGGTGGCGATGCAAGCCGTTCAGTCTGTGTACGTGTCGTGATCTGTGGCTCGTTTTCCTTTTTTTTACGACAATCTCATGGCAAACAAAACCTTTTTGGATGATGACAGTGTGGTCCATAATATATATAAATAAAATAAATGTAATGTCACAGGACAAATTAAAATTACCTTGTGATGGTACAAATTTACATTTATTTGCAAAAGACATTTCTGTTTCTCACTTAATTTTCAATTGTCCTTGATTTATCTGGTTGGCACCTCCCGGACCTGCAAGCCAGCTACATGAATTTTGTTGACGTCCTCTATCTAAAAATATATTTCTCTACCAGTGTTTAAAATCAGAAAAGAAATGTGGCTGCCCTGTGGTTTGGTGGTGCCTTCATATGCTCCTTGTAAATCCCACAGGGAAAGTCCCATACAGACAAAACAAACAAAAGCTTTATATATATTATATATATATATATAGCTGACTTGCATACAGGTTGTCTGTGTTGTTGGGTTTACATAAATATAAAGTAAATATTTTCAGCTGCCCAGTTCCAGTAAGATAACGAAGTCCAATTCACAGAATAGTTTGACATCTGTGAATGTGATGCGAAGAAATACAAACACACAATTAAAATGAGAATAATTATTTTTAACTTGGTAATGGAGCTTTCTCTCTGCCACTACTTAAATGTCACATCTACAACTATGCCGTATTAAGTATTATGAATAGCAGACTAAACTCATACACAATAATAATAATAATAAAAAACACAATAACCTACTGAAAATGTATTTGTCCTGGGTTTTATTGTAGGCTACTGATCTCACGCGATCTCCAATGTCCCATTTTACCCTAAATGCACCATGACTTCTCCGGTGGGCTCGTTCACGTGCGCTGACCTCGTAAATAGCGGTATTTCTGACATCACTGGAAGGCACCACAAGTCCATCCTCCCGTCGGCAGTCCGGTCAACAACAGTTCTCCTGGAAGACTCCCAGCGAACTTCACCGACTTTCGCCGTTTAACACACCGACATGGATGTCCTGAAGTCGGCCGGGAGAGCGATCATCCGGAGCCCGAGTATGGCGAAACAGTCGTGGACCGCCGGCAGACACAGAAGTAAGTCGTTTATTTGAGAAGGAAAACGTTGAAATGACGTTGTTAAAAAAAACAACCTTTAGCTCGGTTTTCCCGTCTCACCGTGACGAAGTTGACTTTAAGCTCAGATTTAACTTCAGTGTCCGTTATACTTTGAGCTAACAGCATTTACGTAGATTTAACGTTACATTTGTAAGCTAACTTTTATCCACTTTGGTTCAAAGTGAAACGTAGCAAACTTTACGTTACGTTAGCGGATGTTTCAACAAAGTCCCAAAGATGAAACGTATTTTTAAATTTGCGTAGGTGTCATTTTGTTTGACAACAGGGATTAAAGTGTACTACAGGAACAGATATGTTACTTTAAGAAGCGAGTTTTTTGGTTTCCGTTTTGTGGAGCGATGAGAAAGAACATTAAGCAGGTATTTTCTGGTATTTTAAGTGTTTGCAATGCGGTTTAAATTCCTGGTTCAGGTATTTTCCGGAAATAAATAATGTTATCTTGAAACCAGGCGGTATTAAGTAGACCCGCCACCAACGACAAAAAAAGTTAATCCCTATGGGATACTTTTAATTAAGTTATTTTATTCACCTCGGCACTTTGGGGGGGGGGGGGGGGTGTTAATTCCCAGTCTACCAGAACCCCCCTCCGCTTTTCTTTACAGAAGGAACCGCAGAGGCCAGGTTCAGTACTAGAACCTCAGTGATTTTTTTGTATCTTGCTAAAGGGCCCTTCAGCAGGTCAGGAGCTTGCCCATGCTACAACATTAACAAGTAAAAACTCTCACAAGGCATTCTGGTGCCCGTTGTAGTTCTTCAAGTGCCACTCTGTAAAACTAAATCTCACTTGATCCCGGCCGTAAAGTCCTGGGGGGGCTTAGACGGCCTGAAAGGTCCCCCCTGCTGCAACCAAGAGGACTAGCCAGGAATGCCTCGAGTCAGCCAGTGCAAGGCTCCGTTGGCTTGAGTTCAAGCCTGTTTTAAATTCCATCAGAGAGGCCATTATGAAGTGTACGATCATGTGAGAATGTAGGTTGGATTAAATGAATATCCCCATCACTATGTAACACTAGAAGCTCACCTGGAGAAGTAGCAATGCCTCAGGAATGTGAGATGCTCTCTCACATGCAGATGGATACCTTTCATGCATTTCCATGTTTATGGACGAGGGCCAGACGTTTATGTATTTGCTTCTGTGCAGCAATACGGAGCAACTTTTTTTTCTTTTCTCAAGTGAGATCAGTCTTACTGATAATCCCCCACCGGTAAATGAGGTTGATAAAGCCTTACGACGTGTCCTGTTTAAATGCCAACAGTTAACAATCAGACCAGTGTAGCTCTGGCATGCACCGCCTGAGTCGGAGGCACCATCACTATTATTATATAGCAACACAGAATCACAGCATATTTAGGCATTTACCCAACGTTTTGAACCACCCTGTTCTTTAAATGCTGTCAAATGGAGTCTGTTTATTCTCACTCAGGTGTTGGCATGATGCATGCTGTACTTTAATTGGACCCTGACTGTTAGTGAAAGTAAATGCAGCAGCTGGTGACCCACTTGTTGTAGAAGCAGTGTATTGTGGTATGGCTTACCAGGTCTTCTCTAGACTGCAGGGCACACATTCCTCACCAGCGCTGACCCGTATCGCCCATGCCAGACCTCCACGTCTGATGGGACATTGTCAGGATGAGCAGGCATTTTTTTTGGTTGTTTCTTTTTCGGGGACTTCCTCACACATGGGATATCAGGTGAATGCAGTTGAGTGGGCTGGAGAGAACAGAGCTGTAGCACCTGAAGCATTTCACACAAGTGTATATCTGCATAGACTGAGTGAGTTTGCATTTAGGAGAAACCTATTCAACCGTTAAGAGGACTGCACCATTTGTTTAAATGGCAAAGCTCCTTACCCTCTTCACTGCTCCCATTGCCCTGCTTTGGTCGCCCTAGACGACCCACACCGGCACCCTGCCAGTGTCCAGGAGCAGCCAGGGGGTGCCTGTCTGCAGCAAAGGGCCTTTCTCTATATGGGGACCTTCTCAAAAGTGGTTATGCCAACCTGCAGTCATGGTCATGTCTCTTGCCAGGAGGGCAACATTTTGAACCCTGATTTTTGAAGTTTGTTATTTCGAAGCTCTTCTACTTTTGGTGAGGAATCTGCTTGTTGATGCAACTTTCCCCCCATTTATTTCCACTGGTACTCTCTTCCAATGGAAACTCATCGTGGTGAAAATGGATCATAACGACACGGACACAACTTTTCTCATTAAATCTGATGAAACGCAGTTAAATACCTACTATTGTATAAAACTGACTACTCCATATTTGTGTGCATGAAGACGTAGTCGGCTTATAGCTGGAAATATGCTGTACTTTCTCTACAGTTTCAATGTTCATTGAGCAATTAAATTAACAAAATGAGACAATACTCAATCGTTTTTAATTTCTAGATAGATAGATAGAATAAAGAAAGTCAGACACTTGATTTGATTGGTTCCCATGGCTGTGAACCAGTTAAATGTATCTTTCCATTTTAACTTCAATTGTTATTATATTTCTTTATGCAGTGATCAATAAAATATATTCTGAGATTTATGATCTTGGTATAGGTTCCTGCATGTTGAGTGGGTTGAATGCACCGGCTCTGCAGCTGCCATAATAAGAAGGAAAAGCTGTGGTTTTATTGGTTGATGGATGATCTTTGGTGGACAGACTTTTTTTTTCCAAGCTAAAGTGGAACAAATCTCCGTTCGGAGGATCAAGTCCGGTGTCATTTGTTAAAATAAATGAAAACACAAAATGCGAGGCTCCTCTAGCAGTAATCAGAATGCTGTTGAACCAAGTAACTGGTGTGAGGGAAGTAACATTCCGTCACCTAATTGACAGGTTTCCTGTCTGTTTAAGAGCCTCCTAAGTGACCTGGTAAGATGAGTCTGTTTAGCATTGTAACATCACATGTCCTCTTTGAATTCTGCTCTGTTTATTTGGCCCCTCGACTCCTCAGCCTGATAAGTGAACTTGAGGCTAAATGCCTCTGAAATGTTTGTTTAACTTTGCAGCTGCAGAGACTTGCAGGCCAGAACGTCCTCCTTCCATCTCTGCACCAGGAGACACGCGGCCTGGGACGGATCTGGATTATCTGGGTTCAGGGAAGCCTGTTTTGTTGGAGCAGTGTGGATGGAGACCGGCGGAGTGAAAGGAACAAGTTAAATGGTGGCCGGAGTCTTTTGGCTCTGGAGTGGTCCTAAGTTGTAGGGCTGCAGTTGGTGGTTTCCACGGCGATTCTGTGTTTGGTGTAGACGCACAACTCAGCCAGGATGTGAATTGCCCGTCAGCACGTTTTGTTGTCACAGTGTTCAACAAAGCCTCTTTTTTTATTTATTTGTTTATTTCTTTGATAGATGAAATGGAAACCGCTCCATTAGTGTTGGACCTGATGGAGGACGAAGGATCTGGGCCTATTATTTGATCTGTCTTTGTCTCCTCACACTAACAGACGGCGAGGCCGACTCGTATGGGCAGCTGGTTTTGCTCCCCGTTCACACGTGCATACAGCTGTTTCCTGTCAGGTGTCTCTGACCTTTGACCTTCCACATTCTCTGGCTGCGAGGTGCCTGGTACTGCACCTGCACTGTTACTGTTTTCTCTCAGCGCTCAGACACCATCAGTCCAGAGCGGTGTGAGAGGATCTCACCGAGCCGTTGGAACCTGCTTCAGTCGGCCTTAAAGGGTTTAAATGTGACGGTTTGTTGGTTCAGGATGTTTGCTGCGGTTTCAGAGCCACCCACATTGAACTGTTTGTTTTGGATCGTAGTTCAACTGCGGTGCTGAGAAATGACACCCAGGTGCCACCAAGTTTCGTCCCTCAAATGGTCCCCGTATACCCCCATGGGGGGGTTTATGGCTGTTGACGGTATTTTCTGATTCATGGAGTGCTAGAAA
This sequence comes from Chelidonichthys spinosus, assembly GCA_029853015.1. NCBI lineage: Eukaryota > Metazoa > Chordata > Actinopteri > Perciformes > Triglidae > Chelidonichthys > Chelidonichthys spinosus. The sequence goes on from CM056836.1 coordinate 22,547,058, forward strand.
GAGATATTCATAATTCCCTCCGTACAAACCTTCGACTGAAATGTGTCAACGAAATGGAATAAGAATTTTGAATCCAATCCTTAATCCAGTGTTCTGTTTTCTGTGTTTTTAAATGAACACACATCCAATAAGATAATGCAGGATATATGCATTTTCAGAAAACTTCGTACAAGTCTTTTTTCGTCTTTTTTTCTTCTCCTCTTTTTTATAAACCATATTCACTTGGAGTTTCTACCCTTAAGCTATTTTTAATGGGTGTTTTTCACATAGTGGCATGAATATTTCATTTTGTTTGAAATGTTGTACATTTTTTGGCATGAAAATGATTCTCATGTTTCATAAAAATGAATTCTGCCCCTTAAAAGAATCCTCTTTTAGCTGCAGCCCTCTTCCTTTCCTCGTGTGTGAACACGTGTCTGTGATGGGTGCGGTATCTCCCAGAGGAGCTGGACGCTCCGCGGATGGATTTCTAGGAATGGGGGGGAATGTTGTTCTGCTCTTGCCTTCCTAACCCCTCTCCCTCCTTCCCTTCCTCCTCTGAGGAAATCTCTGTAAACACAGTCAGAGGGTCAGGGCCGGCCTGATAAGAAGGTCATGCAGATAGCAGCCGTTCCTTCACCAGTTGCAGTGTTTTTCACTCCTCGTTCTTTCCCAGTGAGCGTGTCGGGCGGTTGCTAACTTTGCAGTTCTTTGAACACATAAGTGGAGACCGCGGCGATGCCCTTTTTTTGCGAGAGACGTCTGTGGCCTAGTTCCAGATAGATCTGTGATGTTGACAAGATGTCAGAGTCCATGTATACTCATTCCCAACTCTTTGCCTTTTTTATTGTCAAACCCTACAAGTTGTTTTGGAGTTGAATGATTTACTCTACATAGACCTCTGACCTAGATGCCCTGTTTTTGCTTCTCCACTTGAGGGAGCGAACGCATGAAATGTCTCAACTTTTAACCGACTATTTACATTTCCTCTGATTTCTGTTTTGCTCCAGCTCTTTGAATGTTCTTTATTTTGGAACATGAAGTAGAAGGGGGGGAGGCGGCACATCACATCGTCCGTGAAAGTGGAACCCAACAACGTTTTGAAGTTGAAGCATGGGTACAACGCAAACGTGGTTATTAAACCATTTATTGACCTTTTTTTAAAATGGGTTTTTTGTTTTTGTTTTCCTCTGTAGAGCTCCCAGAGAACTGGACTGACACACGGGAGACCATCGTGGAGGGCATGACCTTTAACCTCCGTCACCTGGGCATGACACTGGTGGACCAGCCTAAGGGAGAGGAGCTGTCAGCTGCTGCAGTAAAGAGGATCGTGGCCACGGTGAGAGCTGGTGATGATGTCATACAGTAGAGATGCACCAGCCAATCAGTAGCCGACTTAAACTGGCTGATCTATCTCATATTTCTGTTTTTTTTTTTTTTCTTTCAAATTTACACACATGATGCACAATTTGGTTTTGTGGTGACACATACAGCGACACACACACACACACACACACACGGACGTTATTAGAGAGAAAATCTCGCTATTTGAACCACCAACTTAATCACACTTATTATTTTCTGAATGATTGGAAGCTAAGAGTCACAGGTGCAACTGGTGATTAATAGTTCAGAGAGAAATTGTTAAAACCAGAACGAGGGATGAGAGTTCCCATCCTCATCTTGACTTGCAGGTCATTCCAAGACCAAGACCAAGGCCCAAAGTAGGAGAGGGTCCTCATCATTAAGGGAACCTTGAATCTCAACCAGCTATTAGTTCTAAGATCATGTGTAATTTGAACAGCAGTAAACTTTGAGCAGAGGTATGGAGGCAGTTTGCCTAAAATAGCCTTATATATCAGAGTATAGCAGTGCTGTAACCTCTGGGTGTTAAGGGGGAAAAACCAGCGAGTGTATCTAGAGTGCAATGGTGAGTCCTGTAAGCAGAGCCTGTTATGTACCTGAAGGCAGCATGAAATGGGATCCAGTTTGGCTAGGGTGGACGGGCAGGCAAATCTATAGATGGTATCAACAAAGTCAAGCTGTGATAGAAATAAACTGGTGACAAACATTAAGAATAGGATAACATTCAGTATTTTTACACCGACTTGGCGTTGAAATGATTTCTGGTTTTTGGGACGGTGATGAGAATAAATGAGTCTGCTGTCAATTATAGTTCTTAGAAAGAAAATCTGAATCGCCAGGTAAAAAGAATTACTCCTAACATCTAAATGTACATTACATATTGATTTCTTGCACAAAGCATTTGCATTGTTGGAACTAGGGCTGTTGGAATGAACTTCGGGAATCATATCATCGTAAAATAATCAAAAATCTGTACCTTTTTTTTTTTTATTATTTAATAAAAAAAGATTTATAAACGTGTTTTCTAAAGTCATTAAATCTTGCCCTCCTGTAGTTAACATTAATAATAGGCTGAATTTCAACATTATATATTCAAATTAAATTAGTTGATTGAAAAAAATATGGAATGAAATTTGGATAGTATATTAGTAAAATTGACAGCTCTAGTTGATCTAAGATGCCACAAGACGAGACAGAGGAACTAATAACAAGGAAACAAACGGAAAAAAATGTACAATGATGATGTCATTCTTCAGTTGATGTAAAACCTCAACAACCCCAGACATTAGTGACATTAGTGACAATAATGTCAAAGTGTATTTCAAAATGATGGATTTCTTTAAATGTTTTCACTCCACAGTAGTTTGTATGTTGTGGATTAAGCTGACTTAAAGCCTTTTGTACGTACTGAGCCCACAGCATGCTATTACAGGACTGTCTCCTTTTAATAATGGTTTTCTGTGAACAGGCTAAAGCCAGTGGCAAGAAGCCTCAGAAGGTTGCGCTGAAGGTCTCCCCTCAGGGAATCGTCCTGTGCGACAGCCTGACCAACAAACTCCTGGAGAACGTGTCTATATACAGGTGTGTTCAGAGCAACGCGTTGCTCAACGCTGGTGTGTGCATGCCACATGTGGTACGCTGTGAACTGGCCTTGACTCTGCTGCTCTGGCCTGCAGGATCTCCTACTGCACTGTGGACAAACTGCATGATAAAGTGTTTGCTTACATCGCTCAGAACACCCTCAACGGGACCCTGGAGTGCCACGCATACCTCTGCTCCAAGAGGAAAGTGGTGAGTACAGAATCAGCAGCTCATGTTTAATGGATGATGAATATAAATTCAAATCCTGTGCAGTTATTTTTAACTCAGTCGGTTTGTTTTGAATTTCCAGACTCCATTAGTTTGAAGGGGCTGTAAAGCTCTCTTAATGGTTGGGTGGGTTTATCTAATCTAGCTTTAGTTTCACTTACCTGAGTTTGTGGCCTCTTGGTCCATTTCACATAAACCTGCGGCACCCAGCGTGTCCCACGTGCTTCTTACTTATTTTCCTGTCGGTAGACCTCTTTTCCTGCAATTGCTGCCAAACAGCCGTGTGTTGCGAGTGCTTGCGGGGTCAGTAAATCCCTCGTTCAGAGTCTGGAGAGTCCAGTTCGGCAGCAGAGTGCTGGTTCAGAATGCAGAACAAAATGAAAACGGCCACGAGAAGTCGTCTATGGACGATACGGAAACAAATCTGCCTCCTGTGTGTTGACATGGAAAGCGATGGCATGGTCGGTGTTGTATCTCTGTTCATCTTTTCTCTCCACACACGTGTGATCATCTATAAACGGGTTTGGTCGGCTTTATTCATTATTTAAAAACACACGCTGCAGTGTGCCCTGAACACAATCGATGTTCTCATTTCCACAACATGTTTTGCTCTGATGAAATATCCTGCTTCAATCCATAAGTGTTGTCATTTAACCTTATTCAAACAACATTTTCTCCCCTGGGTCACATACCGTTTGCTCTCATGGCACAAAGGGAGGCTCTCGCCTGTTAGCAGACAGCTCGGGGATACTACGCTTCGTTCAAGAGAATCATTGAATGTGAAAAAGAAGTGCCATTCATACAGCCATAGTGGCTCGGTCCGATCCACCACCTGGCTGGACGACAAGTGTCTTCCACTTAAATACGCCTGGGGTGTGTTTTATTACAATTTTAACAAATGAAATTAAAATGACAGGGAGAAAGTCCAACCACTGCATCCTCCACCTGTCTAGTCTTAATGGATGAAAACTATTGGCACTACTTTAAATAGTTCCAGAGGAATAATACCACAGGAAGTTGTTCCTCTCAAAGAGTCACTGGGGTCGGTAAACACTGCAGCAACGCTCTGTAACAGTGTGTTTGTCTCCCGTTCTGCAGGCTCAGGCGGTGGCTCTGACGGTAGCCCAGGCCTTCACAGTGGCCTTTGAACTCTGGCAGGTGGCCAAAGAAGGTAGATCCTGCATGTTCTAGAAGTTCTGCATCTCCAACACACATGTTTTATCAGCATAGAGGCTGCTTGTGTTTGCACCGAGTCAAAGTCAAGGACGCTGACATCTGCTAACGGTTGCGGTCAACGAGGTTGTGTCTGGCTTGTGTAACGACTCTTCTCTGTTCTAGAAAAAGGGAAAAGAGCGAAGTCTGGTTCGGCTGGAGAGGCCAGCAGTAGTTCCCATTCAGAGAGATCCAACAGCCTGGGGAGCCTGAAAGGGACCGGTAACATCTCCTTTGAATTGATTTATTTATCGCTATAATGACAAGCACAATTTAAAATAAAGTGAAATATCAAGGTGCTTCACTCAAGCTAAAGTACAGCATTATAATAATAATAATAATAATAGTCTATTATTGAATGAACATTATAATCATTTATGAAACCACAAATTTATGAGGCCAATGTGACCAAATGGAGATTTAAGATTTAAAGACGCACATTGAATACTTGCACACAATCAGATGAGTCACACACAACCATCAAAACACCAGACTGCTTGTGTGTAACACAACAACTTCCCTCCTCTCACATAGATGTTGCCACAGACAATCTGTTGGACTTTGAGGACAGTGTGACTGCAGCAGCGGAGACCAATGGGAATGTAGAGGAGGGTCGGCTGGATAATCACAGGCCCCCCGGGACCAACAATAACCCTGCCTGGGTAAGATCCTCCTCCTGTTGCAGCTATGGACTAGTGAGGCGTCTTTCCTCGGTTCTCTTAAAAACATGTCTTCATATCCATTTCTATTTGAACATTTGGATCTCCAGTGTGCTACATTTCAAATTGATTTCTCTTGAAATATCGTTTAAAAAAGTAATAGCTTTTCCCCCAAATCAAAAATGCATATTTTTCCTCTTACCCGTTGTGCCTTTTACCAATCTAGATTGTTTTGGTGTTTCCTTGTGGAGTAGATGTCTGCCTTCTCTCCAATATCATGGCACAATATGGTCCAAAGTAAATGCATTAGAGAGCCTCAACAGTAGCATCTCTTTCCCGATGACTCAAGAAAAGCTGCAGACGTTGTAGCCCATTCATGTACTATACGTTCCTACATGAAACTGCTATGTTATTAAGTTATAAATATGTGCACAATCTGACCAGGGATGTGATAAAAAGGGTTAAAGAGGCTGTAGTTATGGGAAACGCCTGTCTATACAACATTCAGTGGGTGAATATGAAGCCATGACTCTTCTCTCTTTCCAGGAAATGGAAGATGGTTTGGATGAAGCCTTCTCCAGGTGAGATATGTCTTAATATGATCTTTGTACATTAAAAAAAATCCCCATTGATTCTCTCTGCTGCTTGTATAAATACCCATTCCTCTGCCTGTCGGTCACTCTCGCACTGCCTGGCATTACAGCGCCACTTACTGATGATTTCTGTGTACTGCACAACACAAAATACCTCCTGATTTTTATATGACAAATCATTTGCTAGCAGAACCTTTTTAAAACTGAATCTATTGTGTGTTTGTGTCTCCAGCTGTGCTCTGGATAGCTATGGTTCATGTGCAGGTAAAGTGGAGTTACCAGCCTTACATAGCGTAGTAGTCCTTCTTACTAACCAGACTGTAACCATTCCATTCTGTCACCACCAAACCCAACACCCCACCAGTAGCTTCCCGTGGCCTGCATGTCCTCCCACATGGATGACTTCTGGACTGCGTTCAGACATGAAAGCTGATGGTCCCATCTCATATCAGCAGAGATCTTCTTGATGGTCTTGAGCTGAATCGGTGTGACTTCACTGGCTTTGTTGTCTTGCTTCGGGCCGCCGGTGTGAAGGCGGAGCAGTGGGTCACTCCAGCCTCCTGCTTCAAGTGAACCGAATGTCTGGAAGTAATCCCGTTGAGCTCCGCGCAGACTTTGCATACATTACTGTCCCGGAGAGAAAAGGCAGTTTGCAGCCAAAGGGATCTTAATTAGGAGAGATTGAGGCTTTAGTTCCACAAACGTGTCTGTGAGGCTGAGCTGCTGTTGAGGCAGCATTAAAAAAAATCACTACTTGATTTCAACTTTAAAGAGAGAAACTGAAAAAGTACTTGTGTTGGGAATCCAAAAGAGTCCAAGTGGCTGTTCACTGGAACGCTAGTTAAGTAGCTTTGTGAAGTTTTTTAATTTTATTTCTCTTTCTTTTTCTCACTTCATGTGCAGCTCTTACTCTGGGAAATGTTCACTATGAACAGACTCCTGCTCCTGTTTACTGCGTGGCAAAAAACAAACCAATGTTGTTTTAACACGTTTCAGTCTTTTCTGGAGAAGGTGGTGATTTTCTCTGGAAGATTCTGCTCAGTGGAACACATTTTTCGTCTTTTAAATCTTTATTATATATATATATATATATATATATATATATTATATACGTTATCTGGTGGTTTTCTTGGCCAACAAAATCCAACTGATTAGTTTTTCAGCTCATCTTTTCTTTCAGTAGCATGAAAATGGGGCATAGGGCTGCTGCGATTACCGAGATTATTAGAAAGGATGGACATGAATGCGTCTGCCAGAGTCTCTCTGAAGGGCTGGACCTTCTCCTCTGGTGCTGTGGGAAGCCTCCCAACGAGGGGCGTCACCAGCTAGACTCCATCAGATGGAGCAGAAGAACCGATCGTTAGCAGCAGAGCAGGTGTGACACGGAGACGTCAGGCTGGTGAAACCTGACCTCTGAACATCTCTCTCTCCGGCTGCACATTTCTATTTCAAAGACATAGTGAAGTATTGAGAGATGGACTAACTCTTCTTGGCTTTGCTGACAAATAGAACAAAACATTTAATTATATATCCTTTTTTTAATAAGGTTGAACTTTTTTGAAGTGGAACAGAGCTGCTTGTTCAGTGTGTCCGTTCATCTCTTTCAGACTGGCAGTGTCGCGTACTAACCCCCAGGTCCTGGACATTGGGCTGACGCCTCAAGACTGGCTCGCTGACCCCGACTGGGACGCCGCCAACGGAAACTCTCCCGGCGGTCTGGGTCTGTGCGGAGACGATATGTTCAGCTTCTGACCACCGAAGGGAGGAGGGGTATTCCTGTGAATTAACGAGGTGTCACTGTGTATTCAAGACGCGGCTTCAGTGAGTCCGTAAGGGAAGAATAACGTCGTTGGCCTCCTCGCCTCGTCGTCGCACGCTTCACTTGGACAAATGTTCCCTTCCTGGTGGAACGGTGAAGGCTGCGGCTCCTGCACACCAAAGCAATAACACATAAGAGCATCCGTCCCGTCAGCACACCCCTCACATCGTCAGTCACCAGCCGGCTCACGTTGTCTGCTTCTATCTCCAGTAGGTTTGCCATCTTAATCAGTGTTCTTTTGTATATGTTTGGAGTTATAATGTAAAATGATTTTTTATGGCTGAAGAGTAGGATGTAATTCTCCCTGATGTACAGATGTATGTGTAACAGGCCTTAATAACAGCAGGACAATCAGCCGTGCTGTATCTGTAAGGATTTGGCCCGTGGCCACCTCGGATGGAAACCCAAGATTTTTTTGTGTCTAAAAACCTTTTTGTTTTTTGTAGCAGTGGCTCCTTCAAGACGTGTTGTTAACAGGCGGTACTTTGTCACTGCAGTGTGGCGGCGCCGTCTTGACCGGAGCCCAGATGTGTTCGAGGTTATCAGATTTATTGTGACCATTTCATGTATGTTTTATAACCTACCGGCATTGTAAAGAATTAAAATATATTCATGAGTAAGAAATCTACTCTTCTGTACTATTATAAGTTATTAACAAAACGGTGACTTCATTCACATACTGGCATGTGGGTCAAAGTTCATTGAGAGTTTTACCAGGTCGGTTTAGTAGTTGTGCTGGAGCTTTTCAAACCGAAAAACCAAAAAAATCACTAATTCCCCTCCAATTGCATGAAAGCTAAAGTAACTTTGAAAATGTCAGGAGTAGAAAGTACAGATATCTGTTATAAAATGTAGGAAGTAAAAGTAAAACGTGGAAAGTAAATACTAAAGTAAAGTACAGATATCTCTAAATCCTACTTTAGTCCAGCCCTGTCTTACCTCCCACGTCTGTATGGGGTGTTGATGGGAAGACTGCCTCTCCTCAGCCAGCAGTTTGAGTGTAGAGGGAGTGGCGGTTCACTAAACCATTCGGAGCCTTGTAAACTAGTCACAAATAAAATATTCTAAAACAAAAGGTCATACAACTTGACATGAGGCTGGAGTCGGTGCCTCCCCCTTCATGAGGACGAACCCCACCTGCCGTCTGAAGCCTGCGTCTGCATCTCCGTGGCCAACTGTCTCCACTGTGTCGTCCCACTTCCAGGGTTACTGTGTGTCGGGTGTGTGAACAGACGGACAGCAACCTCTGACAAAGCTCTATACTTGTTCTAGGGTCCTATCTCTGTCATACCTCCATGTTTGTGTCTCCAGGGGGACAACAGGACAATGTAGTCCAACTCTTGGGTCTGAAACGTGAAGCCCATGCTGAAGTGCCATGATCTTATTTTCTCAGTAAACATTGTAAACATGAGTTTGTGGTCTCAATTGGTTTAAAAGTCCGACCCGTTCATCAGCAAAATAGTTCAATCAATAACACAGAAGTCTGGGCCAAAATGGTGGAACAACCGACAAAGCAACCACAGCAAAACCCAGGTGGCAACCTCTGGGTCTGAAAAGTGAAGCCAAAGCAAGCACCTTAAACTTGCATTCTTTCTAAGGCCAGCAGGGGGCTGCAAAAATAGAAGTCTGATTGTATAGAAGTCTATGAGAAAATGGTCCTACTTCTCTCTTGATGTATTATCTCAGTAAACATTGTTAACATGAGTTTATGTCTCAATCTCTAGTTTCAAGTCTTCTTCAATCCAGCATGATGTTCATTTAGTACATTATGGTCCATTTAGAGTCCACCAGACCAGAAAGCAGGGGATGCTTTAGGGGGCGGGGCTAACTTGTGATTGACAGGTTGCTACCACAGCATTGTCCAGTCTGGGAGTTCATGTTTTCATCTTACATCTTTAACCCTTTTAAAGATTTTTCACTCTGTGGTAGTGAGCTGTAACCTTGTTGCACACCTAAAAATATCTTCTTCAGCTTCCACTCGTACACCTGCTGTATAGCTATACATAGTCAATGAATGGGAGACTGATTTTCTTCTTATACCCAAATGAGTTCATATCATATTTTAAACTTGATAAAATGGACATTCTTAAAGGACACTGCTGCAATTACTTTTGCAATGTTCGTTATTTAAGAAGCCGATAAAGCAACAGGAACTAAACTTGCCAACCTGAGCTGTGACCCCTAAGTATAAAAAATAAAAAAATCCAATATTTTAAAAAAAGGACTATGGTAATGTTCTCAGTTGTGAACAGAAAAAGTACCCCTATACTTTATAATGTCCCTTGGGTGCTCTCAGTGTCGTCTACCTTCCCCAAGTCATTATCTATGGAGCCGTTTCAGAATTTATTCCTGGTGACACTGCACATTTAAACGTTTTTTGTGGGGGAAGCAAGTACTCATATTTTTGGACCATAAAAGTTGCATTTATGAGGGTGCAGTTTGTTTTTACCAGCAGCAGGGGGCAGCCATGCACTATCTAATGAAGTGAACACAGTACAGTGTTTGAGTAGTAGCTGTATCTGATGATGCTGATCACATCTTCACCTCTGGATAGCCGACGGAGAGTCATTTGTTCTCTCCACTGGTGGGCGATGGTGTTGTAATGTCTGACTCTGTAAATAAGCACATCCTCTGTATTCTAAGTGACAGTACGGCGACATTAACATTTCATGAGGAGGAAAAACCAAAAGGATTCTTTGTGACCGAGTGATCTATAATCCACCAGCGAGACGACGTAATGGCAGGTTTCCTCATCACTTCCTCCCTCACACACATGTTCCATGTTCTGTATTCCAGCCGTGTGTCTGTCAACACTCTGGAGGGCTGGAAGGCATGCACTTCTCCCCCTTCCTCTCTCTAACAGGCTGTGCCTCAGTGAAGCGGGGGCTTTTTTTTTTTTTTTTTACACAATTCATGCCGACATTACTTTACTGCTTGCATTATTTAACAGTCTCTCCTCAAATGGAGCTCCAGGTCTCTCCCACTCTTTGGAAGTTTGATGAAAGCACAGCAAGACCCAGCCAGGAGAAAGTGTACTCTCAGTGCTCTACATGTCTCCCAGTGATAGACTGGTTACCTGTCTGTCTCTACATGTCTCCCAGTGATAGACTGGTTACCTGTCTGTCTCTACATATCAGCCCTGTGATAGACTGGTTACCTGTCTGTCTCTACATGTCTCCCAGTGATAGACTGGTTACCTGTCTGTCTCTACATGTCTCCCAGTGATAGACTGGTTACCTGTCTGTCTCTACATGTCGGCCCTGTGATAGACTGTTACCTGTCTGTCTCTACATGTCTCCCAGTGATAGACTGGTTACCTGTCTGTCTCTACATGTCTCCCAGTGATAGACTGGTTACCTGTCTGTCTCTACATGTCTCCCAGTGATAGACTGGTTACCTGTCTGTCTCTACATGTCTCCCAGTGATAGACTGGTTACCTGTCTGTCTCTACATGTCTCCCTGTGATAGACTGGTTACCTGTCTGTCTCTACATGTCTCCCTGTGATAGACTGGTTACCTGTCTGTCTCTACATGTCTCCCTGTGATAGACTGGTTACCTGTCTGTCTCTACATGTCTCCCTGTGATAGACTGGTTACCTGTCTGTCTCTACATGTCTCCCAGTGATAGACTGGTTACCTGTCTGTCTCTACATGTCTCCCAGTGATAGACTGGTTACCTGTCTGTCTCTACATGTCTCCCAGTGATAGACTGGTTACCTGTCTGTCTCTACATGTCTCCCAGTGATAGACTGGTTACCTGTCTGTCTCTACATGTCTCCCTGTGATAGACTGGTTACCTGTCTGTCTCTACATGTCTCCCTGTGATAGACTGGTTACCTGTCTGTCTCTACATGTCTCCCTGTGATAGACTGGTTACCTGTCTGTCTCTACATGTCTCCCTGTGATAGACTGGTTACCTGTCTGTCTCTACATGTCTCACAGTGATAGACTGGTTACCTGTCTGTCTCTACATGTCTCCCAGTGATAGACTGGTTACCTGTCTGTCTCTACATGTCTCCCAGTGATAGACTGGTTACCTGTCTGTCTCTACATGTCTCCCAGTGATAGACTGGTTACCTGTCTGTCTCTACATGTCAGCCCTGTGATAGACTGGTTACCTGTCTGTCTCTACATGTCTCCCAGTGATAGACTGGTTACCTGTCTGTCTCTACATGTCTCCCAGTGATAGACTGGTTACCTGTCTGTCTCTACATGTCAGCCCTGTGATAGACTGGTTACCTGTCTGTCTCTACATGTCTCCCTGTGATAGACTGGTTACCTGTCTGTCTCTACATGTCAGCCCTGTGATAGACTGGTTACCTGTCTGTCTCTACATGTCAGCCCTGTGATAGACTGGTTACCTGTCTGTCTCTACATGTCTCCCTGTGATAGACTGGTTACATGTCTGTCTCTACATGTATCCCTGTGATAGACTGGTTACCTGTCTGTCTCTACATGTCTCCCTGTGATAGATTGGTTACCTATCTGTCTCTACATGTCAGCGCTGTGATAGACTGGTTACCTGTCTGTCTCTACATGTCTCCCTGTGATAGACTGGTTACCTGTCTGTCTCTACATGTCAGCCCTGTGATAGACTGGTTACCTGTCTGTCTCTACATGTCTCCCAGTGATAGACTGGTTACCTGTCTGTCTCTACATGTCAGCCCTGTGATAGACTGGTTACCTGTCTGTCTCTACATGTCTCCCTGTGATAGACTGGTTACCTGTCTGTCTCTACATGTCAGCCCTGTGATAGACTGGTTACCTGTCTGTCTCTACATGTCTACCCTGTGATAGACTGGTTACCTGTCTGTCTCTACATGTCTCCCAGTGATAGACTGGTTACCTGTCTGTCTCTACATGTCAGCCCTGTGATAGACTGGTTACCTGTCTGTCTCTACATGTCAGCCCTGTGATAGACTGGTTACCTGTCTGTCTCTACATGTCTCCCTGTGATAGACTGGTTACCTGTCTGTCTCTACATGTCTCCCTGTGATAGACTGGTTACCTGTCTGTCTCTACATGTCAGCCCTGTGATAGACTGGTTACCTGTCTGTCTCTACATGTCTACCTGTGATAGACTGGTTACCTGTCTGTCTCTACATGTCAGCCCTGTGATAGACTGGTTACCTGTCTGTCTTTACATGTCTCCCAGTGATAGACTGGTTACCTGTCTGTCTCTACATGTCAGCCCTGTGATAGACTGGTTACCTGTCTGTCTCTACATGCCTCCCTGTGATAGACTGGTTACCTGTCTGTCTCTACATGTCTCCCTGTGATAGACTGGTTACCTCTCTGTCTCTACATGTCTCCCTGTGATAGACTGTTTACCTGTCTGTCCCTACATGTCTCCCTGTGATAGACTGGTTACCTGTCTGTGTCTACATGTCTCCCTGTGATAGACTGGTTACCTGTCTGTCTCTACATATCAGCCCTGTGATAGACTGGTTACCTGTCTGTCTCTACATGTCTCCCAGTGATAGACTGGTTACCTGTCTGTCTCTACATGTCTCCCTGTGATAGACTGGTTACCTGTCTGTCTCTACATGTCAGCCCTGTGATAGACTGGTTACCTGTCTGTCTCTACATGTCTCCCTGTGATAGACTGGTTACCTATCTGTCTCTACATGTCAGCCCTGTGATAGACTGGTTACCTGTCTGTCTCTACATGTCTCCCTGTGATAGACTGGTTACCTGTCTGTCTCTACATGTCAGCCCTGTGATAGACTGGTTACCTGTCTGTCTCTACATATCTCCCAGTGATAGACTGGTTACCTGTCTGTCTCTACATGTCTCCCTGTGATAGACTGGTTACCTGTCTGTCTCTACATGTCTCCCTGTGATAGACTGGTTACCTGTCTGTCTCTACATGTCAGCCCTGTGATAGACTGGTTACCTGTCTGTCTCTACATGTCTACCTGTGATAGACTGGTTACCTGTCTGTCTCTACATGTCAGCCCTGTGATAGACTGGTTACCTGTCTGTCTCTAAATGTCTCCCAGTGATAGACTAGTTACCTGTCTGTCTCTACATGTCAGCCCTGTGATAGACTGGTTACCTGTCTGTCTCTACATGTCTCCCAGTGATAGACTGGTTACCTGTCTGTCTCTACATGTCTCCCAGTGATAGACTGGTTACCTGTCTGTCTCTACATGTCAGCCCTGTGATAGACTGGTTACCTGTCTGTCTCTACATGTCTCCCTGTGATAGACTGGTTACATGTCTGTCTCTACATGTATCCCTGTGATAGACTGGTTACCTGTCTGTCTCTACATGTCTCCCTGTGATAGACTGGTTACCTGTCTGTCTCTACATGTCAGCCCTGTGATAGACTGGTTACCTGTCTGTCTCTACATGTCTCCCTGTGATAGACTGGTTACCTGTCTGTCTCTACATGTCAGCCCTGTGATAGACTGGTTACCTGTCTGTCTCTACATGTCTCCCTGTGATAGACTGGTTACCTGTCTGTCTCTACATGTCAGCCCTGTGATAGACTGGTTACCTGTCTGTCTCTACATGTCTCCCTGTGATAGACTGGTTACCTGTCTGTCTCTACATGTCTCCCTGTGATAGACTGGTTACCTGTCTGTCTCTACATGTCTCCCTGTGATAGACTGGTTACCTGTCTGTCTCTACATGTCTCCCTGTGATAGACTGGTTACCTGTCTGTCTCTACATGTCTCCCTGTGATAGACTGGTTACCTGTCTGTCTCTACATGTCTCCCTGTGATAGACTGGTTACCTGTCTGTCTCTACATGTCAGCCCTGTGATAGACTGGTTACCTGTCTGTCTCTACATGTCTCCCTGTGATAGACTGGTTACCTGTCTGTCTCTACATGTCTCCCAGTGATAGACTGGTTACCTGTCTGTCTCTACATGTCTCCCTGTGATAGACTGGTTACCTGTCTGTCTCTACATGTCTCCCTGTGATAGACTGGTTACCTGTCTGTCTCTACATGTCTCCCAGTGATAGACTGGTTACCTGTCTGTCTCTACATGTCTCCCAGTGATAGACTGGTTACCTGTCTGTCTCTACATGTCTCCCAGTGATAGACTGGTTACCTGTCTGTCTCTACATGTCTCCCAGTGATAGACTGGTTACCTGTCTGTCTCTACATGTCTCCCAGTGATAGACTGGTTACCTGTCTGTCTCTACATGTCTCCCTGTGATAGACTGGTTACCTGTCTGTCTCTACATGTCTCCCTGTGATAGACTGGTTACCTGTCTGTCTCTACATGTCTCCCTGTGATAGACTGGTTACCTGTCTGTCTCTACATGTCTCCCTGTGATAGACTGGTTACCTGTCTGTCTCTACATGTCTCACAGTGATAGACTGGTTACCTGTCTGTCTCTACATGTCTCCCAGTGATAGACTGGTTACCTGTCTGTCTCTACATGTCTCCCAGTGATAGACTGGTTACCTGTCTATCTCTACATGTCTCCCAGTGATAGACTGGTTACCTGTCTGTCTCTACATGTCTAGCCCTGTGATAGACTGGTTACCTGTCTGTCTCTACATGTCTCCCAGTGATAGACTGGTTACCTGTCTGTCTCTACATGTCTCCCAGTGATAGACTGGTTACCTGTCTGTCTCTACATGTCAGCCCTGTGATAGACTGGTTACCTGTCTGTCTCTACATGTCTCCCTGTGATAGACTGGTTACCTGTCTGTCTCTACATGTCAGCCCTGTGATAGACTGGTTACCTGTCTGTCTCTACATGTCAGCCCTGTGATAGACTGGTTACCTGTCTGTCTCTACATGTCTCCCTGTGATAGACTGGTTACATGTCTGTCTCTACATGTATCCCTGTGATAGACTGGTTACCTGTCTGTCTCTACATGTCTCCCTGTGATAGATTGGTTACCTATCTGTCTCTACATGTCAGCGCTGTGATAGACTGGTTACCTGTCTGTCTCTACATGTCTCCCTGTGATAGACTGGTTACCTGTCTGTCTCTACATGTCAGCCCTGTGATAGACTGGTTACCTGTCTGTCTCTACATGTCTACCTGTGATAGACTGGTTACCTGTCTGTCTCTACATGTCAGCCCTGTGATAGACTGGTTACCTGTCTGTCTTTACATGTCTCCCAGTGATAGACTGGTTACCTGTCTGTCTCTACATGTCAGCCCTGTGATAGACTGGTTACCTGTCTGTCTCTACATGCCTCCCTGTGATAGACTGGTTACCTGTCTGTCTCTACATGTCTCCCTGTGATAGACTGGTTACCTGTCTGTCTCTACATGTCTCCCTGTGATAGACTGTTTACCTGTCTGTCCCTACATCCGTACATGTATCCCTGTGATAGACTGGTTACCTGTCTGTCTCTACATGTCTCCCTGTGATAGATTGGTTACCTATCTGTCTCTACATGTCAGCGCTGTGATAGACTGGTTACCTGTCTGTCTCTACATGTCTCCCTGTGATAGACTGGTTACCTGTCTGTCTCTACATGTCAGCCCTGTGATAGACTGGTTACCTGTCTGTCTCTACATGTCTCCCAGTGATAGACTGGTTACCTGTCTGTCTCTACATGTCAGCCCTGTGATAGACTGGTTACCTGTCTGTCTCTACATGTCTCCCTGTGATAGACTGGTTACCTGTCTGTCTCTACATGTCAGCCCTGTGATAGACTGGTTACCTGTCTGTCTCTACATGTCTACCTGTGATAGACTGGTTACCTGTCTGTCTCTACATGTCTCCCAGTGATAGACTGGTTACCTGTCTGTCTCTACATGTCAGCCTGTGATAGACTGGTTACCTGTCTGTCTCTACATGTCAGCCCTGTGATAGACTGGTTACCTGTCTGTCTCTACATGTCTCCCTGTGATAGACTGGTTACCTGTCTGTCTCTACATGTCTCCCTGTGATAGACTGGTTACCTGTCTGTCTCTACATGTCAGCCCTGTGATAGACTGGTTACCTGTCTGTCTCTACATGTCTACCTGTGATAGACTGGTTACCTGTCTGTCTCTACATGTCAGCCCTGTGATAGACTGGTTACCTGTCTGTCTTTACATGTCTCCCAGTGATAGACTGGTTACCTGTCTGTCTCTACATGTCAGCCCTGTGATAGACTGGTTACCTGTCTGTCTCTACATGCCTCCCTGTGATAGACTGGTTACCTGTCTGTCTCTACATGTCTCCCTGTGATAGACTGGTTACCTCTCTGTCTCTACATGTCTCCCTGTGATAGACTGTTTACCTGTCTGTCCCTACATCCCTGTGATAGACTGGTTACCTGTCTGTGTCCCCCCCCCCTGTGATAGACTGGTTACCTGTCTGTCTCTACATGTCTCCCGTGATAGATGTTCCTTGTTCCTAAATTCCCCTTTAATTTTTTTCCCCCACCCCGTGATAGACTGGTTACCTGTCTGTCTCTACATGTCTCCCGTGATAGACTGGTTACCTTCTGTCTCTACATGTCCCCTGTGATAGACTGGTTACCTGTCTGTCTCTACATTTCCCTTGAAAATTTTTTTTCTAATTCCCCTTGAAAATTTTTTTCTTACATTCCCCGTGATAGACTGGTTACCTGTCTGTCTCTACATGTCCCCTGTTAGACTGGTTACCTGTCTGTCTCTACATTCCCCTTTAGACTGGTTACCTGTCTGTCTCTACATTCCCCGTGATAGACTGGTTACCTGTCTGTCTCTACATGTCTCCCTGTGATAGACTGGTTACCTGTCTGTCTCTACATGTCCCCTGTGATAGACTGGTTACCTGTCTGTCTCTAATTTCCCCTGAAAATTTTTTTTCTAATTCCCCTTGAAAATTTTTTTTCTAATTTCCCCCGGGGGTTCCCCCCAAACCCCCGGGGGTTACCTGTCTGTCTCTACATGTCCCCGTGATAGACTGGTTACCTGTCTGTCTCTACATGTCTCCCGTGATAGACTGGTTACCTGTCTGTCTCTACATGTTCCCCGTGATAGACTGGTTACCTGTCTGTCTCTACATGTCCCCCGGGGGTTCCTTCTGTCTCTACATGTTCCCTGTGATAGACTGGTTACCTGTCTGTCTCTACATGTTCCCTGTGATAGATGGTTACCTTCTGTCTCTACATGTCCCCTGTGATAGATGGTTACCTTCTGTCTCTACATGTCCCCGTGATAGACTGGTTACCTGTCTGTCTCTACATGTCCCCTGTGATAGACTGGTTACCTGTCTGTCTCTACATGTCCCCGTGATAGACTGGTTACCTGTCTGTCTCTACATGTCCCCGTGATAGACTGGTTACCTGTCTGTCTCTACATGTCCCCTGTGATAGACTGGTTACCTGTCTGTCTCTACATGTCCCCGTGATAGACTGGTTACCTGTCTGTCTCTACATGTCACCTGTGATAGACTGGTTACCTGTCTGTCTCTACATGTCCCCGTGATAGACTGGTTACCTGTCTGTCTCTACATGTCCCCGTGATAGACTGGTTACCTGTCTGTCTCTACATGTCCCCTGTGATAGACTGGTTACCTGTCTGTCTCTACATGTCCCCTGTGGTAGACTGGTTACCTGTCTGTCTCTACATGTCAGCCCTGTGATAGACTGGTTACCTGTCTGTCTCTACATGTCTACCTGTGATAGACTGGTTACCTGTCTGTCTCTACATGTCAGCCCTGTGATAGACTGGTTACCTGTCTGTCTCTACATGTCTCCCTGTGATAGACTGGTTACCTGTCTGTCTCTACATGTCAGCCCTGTGATAGACTGGTTACCTGTCTGTCTCTACATGTCAGCCCTGTGATAGACTGGTTACCTGTCTGTCTCTACATGTCAGCCCTGTGATAGACTGGTTACCTGTCTGTCTCTACATGTCTCCCTGTGATAGACTGGTTACCTGTCTGTCTCTACATGTCTCCCAGTGATAGACTGGTTACCTGTCTGTCTCTACATGTCAGCCCTGTGATAGACTGGTTACCTGTCTGTCTCTACATGTCTCCCAGTGATAGACTGGTTACCTGTCTGTCTCTACATGTCTCCCAGTGATAGACTGGTTACCTGTCTGTCTCTACATGTCAGCCCTGTGATAGACTGGTTACCTGTCTGTCTCTACATGCCTCCCTGTGATAGACTGGTTACCTGTCTGTCTCTACATGTCTCCCTGTGATAGACTGGTTACCTGTCTGTCTCTACATGTCTCCCTGTGATAGACTGTTTACCTGTCTGTCCCTACATGTCTCCCTGTGATAGACTGGTTACCTGTCTGTGTCTACATGTCTCCCTGTGATAGACTGGTTACCTGTCTGTCTCTACATATCAGCCCTGTGATAGACTGGTTACCTGTCTGTCTCTACATGTCTCCCAGTGATAGACTGGTTACCTGTCTGTCTCTACATGTCTCCCGGTGATAGACTGGTTATCTGTCTGTCTCTACATGTCTCCCTGTGATAGACTGGTTACCTGTCTGTCTCTACATGTCAGCCCTGTGATAGACTGATTACCTGTCGTTCTCTACATGTCTCCCTGTGATAGACTGGTTACCTGTCTGTCTCTACATGTCTCCCTGTGATAGACTGGTTACCTGTCTGTCTCTACATGTCAGCCCTGTGATAGACTGGTTACCTGTCTGTCTCTACATGTCTCCCAGTGATAGACTGGTTACCTGTCTGTCTCTACATGTCTTCATGTGATAGACTGGTTACCTGTCTGTCTCTACATGTCTCCCTGTGATAGACTGGTTACCTGTCTGTCTCTACATGTCTCCCTGTGATAGACTGGTTACCTGTCTGTCTCTACATGTCGGCCCTGTGATAGACTGGTTACCTGTCTGTCTCTACATGTCAGCCCTGTGATAGACTGGTTACCTGTCTGTCTCTACATGTCAGCCCTGTGATAGACTGGTTACCTGTCTGTCTCTACATGTCAGCCCTGTGATAGACTGGTTACCTGTCTGTCTCTACATGTCTCCCTGTGATAGACCGGTTACTTGTCTGTCTCTACACGTCTCCCAGTGATAGACTGGTTACCTGTCTGTCTCTACATGTCAGCCCTGTGATAGACTGGTTACCTGTCTGTCTCTACATATCTCCCTGTGATAGACTGGTTACCTGTCTGTCTCTACATGTCTCCCTGTGATAGACTGGTTACCTGTCTGTGTCTACATGTATCCCTGTGATAGACTGGTTACCTGTCTGTCTCTACATGTCAGCCCTGTGATAGACTGGTTACCTGTCTGTCTCTACATGCCAGCCCTGTGATAGACTGGTTACCTGTCTGTCTCTACATGCCAGCCCTGTGATAGACTGGTTACCTGTCTGTCTCTACATGTCTCCCTGTGATAGACTGGTTACGTGTCTTTCTCTACATGTCTCCCTGTGATAGACTGGTTACCTGTCTGTCTCTACATGTCTCCCTGTGATAGACTGGTTACGTGTCTTTCTCTACATGTCTCCCTGTGATAGACTGGTTACCTGTCTGTCTCTACATGTCTCCCTGTGATAGACTGGTTACGTGTCTTTCTCTACATGTCGGCCCTGTTGGTGAGTGGCGGAGGCGTTGCTGCACTGCCAGCTGAAGACCTTTTTGCCATATGGACGTGGTAGAGATGGTTGCGGCTTGATCATCCGGCTGTGGTGGTTGGAAGGCAGCCTCTCTGGTCATCAGCTACGGTGGGAGACAGGGTCATGTGGTCACCAGCCCATCCTCCTGGAGGGGAC
Organism: Chelidonichthys spinosus; assembly: GCA_029853015.1. NCBI lineage: Eukaryota > Metazoa > Chordata > Actinopteri > Perciformes > Triglidae > Chelidonichthys > Chelidonichthys spinosus. The sequence goes on from CM056836.1 coordinate 22,567,148, forward strand.
CCGGATCCGGAGTGGAACTGAAGCTTGGAGGGGAGCCTGAGGTGAGGCGTCGCCAGCCAAGTGGTGAGTCGAGGCCAGTGGAGGATCTGAAAAGTCCATGGATCTGCAGTCGCCCTGCCGCTCGGCCGCTCGAGGGCTGGGTCGGGAGAGTCACAATCCATTGGAGCTAACAACCCCCGAGAGCCGGCGCCGGAGCATGGATGGATGGATGGAGGGAGGGAGGGAAAGATGGATGGATGGATGGAATACCCCAAACATCAGCCCTGCAGCACTAATCAGGCAAACATATAAAGGGCAGTTACGACAGAGAGAGAAGGCCCTGTTCATCGTAAGCGAGGAAGGCAGGCTGACCTCTCAATGCTGGACTCTCATGGGTAAACAGACTTTGCAGCGGTCAAAGAGGAAATATAGCGGTTATGCACAAAAACACCTCCCCCCCCCCTCCCCCCACTGTTTGCTCACTGCTATTGTTTGTTCAAGCGTGTAAACATTTAAGCAAACTAATCTGTCGCAGACGATTAATCTACACCGGCTGCAAATCGATTCCATTGTCAATTCACGTATCTCATGAATCATGCCCATAACGTAGCCCGCCAGCACAGACGAGAATGTATTGGAGAAATGGTGGCATTCATTTTACATTGTTTCTCCATGTCGATATTTCGATAACAGCAGTGATACAAGCAACTAGAGCGAGGGGATTAGAAAGACTGCAAAGAAGGCAATTCAGCTGAGGTTAGAATGGTTTGTGTGTGTGTGTGTGTGTGTGTGTGTGTGTGTCTTTCTTTGTGTCTTCGTCTCCATTTTTGACGACCACATCACGTTGACACAAAAACCGTTATGTGTATGTGTGTGTGGGTGTGTTAGGGGTTGTTATATTGGTGCATGGCTGCTGCTGATCCAGCCTCATAAACCAGTCTTGAGTCTGAAGGCCTGGGCCACATCCATCGCAATCCAGCCTTGTCACGGCCCGTATGCTGGAGGGCTCCGGCCGCTCACACCCTTCATTAGCATTCACACCTGCAGGTCTGGAAAGTGAAGCCACTGCTAAAGTGAGTGTGAGGGTTAGGCTGAGGGTGAATGTGAGGGTGTGTGCGAGGGTGATTGTGAGGATGAGTGTGAGGATGAGTGTGAGGGTGAATGTGAGGGTGTGTGCGAGGGTGATTGTGAGGATGAGTGTGAGGATGAGTGTGAGGGTGAGTGTGAGTGTGAGGATGAATGTGAGGGTGAGGGTGAGGATGAGTGTGAGGGTGAGTGTGAGTGTGAGGATGAATGTGAGGGTGAGGGTGAGGATGAGTGTGAGGATGATTGTGAGGGTGATTGTGAGGATGAGTGTGAGGGTGAATGTGAAGGTGATTGTGAGGAAGAGTGAGGGTGAATGTGAGGAAGAGTGTGAATGTGAGGGTGAGTGTGAATGTGAGGGTGGAGGGTGAGGGTGAATGCGAGTGTGAGGGTGATGTGAGGGTGAGGGTGAATGTGAGGGTGCGTGTGAGGGCGAGGGTGAGTGTGATTGTGAGGGTGAATGTGAGGTTGAAGGCTGAGGGTGAGTGTGAGGGTGAGTGTGAGGGTGATTGTGAGGATGAGTGTGAGGGTAAGTGTGAATGTGAGGGTGAATGTGAGTGTGAAGGTGAGGGTGAATGTGAGTGTGAAGGTGAGTGTGAGGGTGAATGTGAGGGTGAGTGAATGTGAGGGTGGGTGTGAGGGTGACTGTGAGGGCGAGGGTGAGTGTGAGGGTGATTGTGAGGGTGAATGTGAGGTTGAAGGCTGAGGGTGAGTGTGAGTGTGAGGGTGAATGTGAGGATGAGTGTGAGGGTAAGTGTGAATGTGAGGGTGAATGTGAGGGTGAGTGTTAGGGTGAATGCGAGTGTGAGGGTGATGTGAGTGTGAGGGTGATTGTGAGGGTGAATGTGAGGTTGAAGGCTGAGGGTGAGTGTGAGGGTGAGTGTGAGGGTGAATGTGAGGATGAGTGTGAGGGTAAGTGTGAATGTGAGGGTGAATGTGAGGGTGAGTGTGATTGTTAGGGTGAATGCGAGTGTGAGGGTGATGTGAGTGTGAGGGTGATTGTGAGGGTGAATGTGAGGTTGAAGGCTGAGGGTGAGTGTGATTGTGAGGGTGAATGTGAGGTTGAAGGCTGAGGGTGAGTGTGAGGGTGAGTGTGAGGGTGAATGTGAGGATGAGTGTGAGGGTAAGTGTGAATGTGAGGGTGAATGTGAGTGTGAGGGCGAGGGTGAGTGTGAGGGTGATTGTGAGGGTGAATGTGAGGTTGAAGGCTGAGGGTGAGGGTGAGGGTGAATGTGAGGATGAGTGTGAGGGTAAGTGTGAAGGTGAGGGTGAATGTGAGTGTGAAGGTGAGTGTGAGGGTGAGTGTGAGGGTGAGTGTGAGGGTGAGTGAATGTGAGGGTGAGTGTGAGGGTGAGTGAATGTGAGGGTGGGTGTGAGGTAAATACATCACCATATGGCAGAAGGATCCGCTCCTCTTTGATCCGCGTTGTCTCGGCTGTGTGAACATTCAGCCCAGTCTGGTGTCCTGAGCCCTCTAGACCAGGTTTTCATGAAGGGCACCTTCTCATCCCTCAACCCTGAGCAGACGCCCCCATAGGTACGACAGCCTCCACCGTGCCTCACCGCTGGGATGCTATTGCACACAGGTGATGAGCTGCTGATTTCCAGCAGACATGAGGTCAAACAGTTCCATCGTGGTTCGATCAGCGTCTAACAATCCTCACGTTGTTCTCCTTTCCTTCACAATCCTGTCTGTGATTTTGCTCTGATACGTATCGTCAGCTGCAGGAGCGTTTATAGACTATATTTTATTAACTCTGGGTCTTTCCTTAATAATTTCTAATCAGCTTCATTGACCACAGGTGGGCTTCAATCAAGGTGGAGAAACACCATGCTTGGGAGGCACCTGAGCTCAATTTCAATTAGTAAAGGATCACTTAAGTAAATGTAACGTTTTACTTTGATAATTTTAATTTGAAAAACATTTATTCGTTAAAGAAGTTCACTCTGTTATCATGGGGGAAATTTCAACAGAAGACAAAATGTGACTCAAATCAATACAAATGTACAAGGCCATTTTTAGATACTTGTACTTGTACTTGAGTATTTCCATTTTACACTACTTTAAACGCAAATGTACTTTCCCCTCCAAAACATTTCTCCAACAACTATTGTTGATGGAGACAAAGATTCTACAAACAAAACACCGGCAACAGATGACTGTGTATTAAGCCTTTGACCTGCCACATTATAATATAAGACAAAAGCATACTAATAAATCAATATTTAAAATGATTAATAAAGCGTTGAATCATGACACTGATAGGAGCAGTTCTATTTCGCTGAAAATACCGCACTGTATTCAAACTTCAATATACAATGCAATTGAATGATTGTTTACTCAGCTATTGTTGCCAAGGTGATGAATAAACTTTGATCCATATCTTTTAAGCCAATGTGGACAAAAAGTCCTTCAAGTGCTAACGTGGGGAAACTCCACTTGCTGATGATCATGTACTATGACTGAAAGCTCCAGAATGAGCACTAAATGAGCTGGTGGTGTGATTATTTGAACTAATATTCCATTTATATTAATGTAAAATCAAGACAAAATATTGACATTGTTGTGGATTAATCTTCTGTTGAACTACTTATTAATAAATCATTTTAGCGCTGGCCTCGATGCTTTTAATATTTTAACTGAACTGATCAAATGTACAGTAAACACCAAGGCACATACATGGTGCATTGAAAATATTTTATTTCTTTCCTGTGTTAATACATAATTAGACATTTATATTTTCATAGAAATAGCATATATACCATGGGTGTGAACAATAGCAGAGTCATGCTAGCCCTCATGAACAGGTTTTATCCCATGAACATCAAAATGGTTCAAACACAGACGTCATGATTGTACATAAAACACCGACTCCATTATTCTGCTGTAAATCCATGCGTCTTGGTTATTTGCTTCAACATTAAGTACAAATATACGCCATAAGTAAACGGCCCTATTCTTGACTATGTGTAGGACCTTGGGGGGGGTGGGGGGGTACTCAGGTTCTCAACAGTCACTCATCCAGGCATGTATACGGAACAGGCAAACCAGGGTGAATGGGGAGGACTTCAGCCGTTTCTGCAGTCTTCCATTGGCACATGATGATTCGGGGAGGAGGAGTTTGGTTTAAGGCTGGGGGGGGGGGGGGTTCATGAGAAGCTCATTGTGTTGCAGTGGGACACATTGCACTCTCAATTCTTACATTACGTTTCATAACTTGTATCACACGCATAATGAATGTAGGAAAAAATTCACATTTGCTTCAGTGATGAGCCTCGACGTGCACATTTTGACTCACTTCATGTCCAGGTGGAGGTTTAACACTCCTCAACCAACCTCTCTCTCTCTCTCTCTCTCTGTGTCCGTCACTTTCAATTTTATTCCTCCTGATTCTCTGACTCATCTTCCCTTCTCTCTCTGTCTTTGCGTCTCCGTCTCAGCCTCAGGCTCCACATTCGCACACGCCTCATTGGATGTTCACCTTGAGAAGCTGTCGAGTCGCCTCCTGCTGCCTCCAATAGACAAAGACGGAGCTGTCTGCCCGCCCCCCCACCCCCCATGTGACCGTTTTGGCCCGCAGCCAGCTGGAGAATGGACTTTGCACAAGTGAGAAAAAGTGTGTGTGCACTTCTAGAATATTGCAGTTATTAAGCACGTCAGTGATTGTATCACTTCATCAGATTAATGTTCAACGATCCAGACAGCGTTAACCCCCCCCATGCACCCAGTTTAACGAGGAGTTTAGAGAAGTTTACCTTGTCACGTGTGTGGCAAAGCCATGCTTGTCTGACGAATCGCAAAAGAGAGAACAAAGTTCGAGCTCTGTCCGAGGAGGAGAGAGGATGCGGCTTCTCATTGAAAGGAAACGTGTGTTTGTTGAAGTTCTGGATACAGTTCATTCGTGTGATAATAAGACTGACTGACCTTTGATAGGTCTTGTCACCTGCTGCTGCTCTGTCCAGCTGTCCACACTGTCACTAACATCACTCACTGAATAAATATGACCGCAGTCACCTCCTTAGAGTCCTAACTTCAGGAATAAAGTAAACACAAGGTCCAAGCGTGGCCATAACTGCTACATGTTAAACATACAAACTTCCTTCTTGGTGGTGGTCTTGACGATGGTTGAAAACAAAAGCTCTTCACTGTGTTCTCCTTCCCCCTAACACGACGCTGCAGCTCCACCATGAATTCTGCACGCTGACAATCACTGGATTTTCCGTTCAGTATCACACAAATAAACAAAAATGAAGAAAAAAACACATTTGGGTTGTAAAACAGTAAAACAAAATAAGTGGCCTGTTTCATTGTTTTTCAGATTTTGTTTTAAAACTAAATAACCAGAGAATGAATGGATTAACAGATTATCCAACCAGAGGTGTTGGAACAACACCTGATCTTTTTGACTCAAATCAGAAACTAGCCTAGCTTTGCACAAACACTAACTCATTTACATCCGTCTGGATCTGGCAAACAAGCACATTCCCCAAATTTGTAATCAAGAAAGCAAAAGTGTTGTTCTGAGAGGCTACGCGAAGGCAGAAGGAGTCTCCAAGGGTTGCACTTGGTTATATATATGAAATGTGACTGAAAAAGTTGCATCGAGAATGAAAATAAATGGAGCACCACACAGCTGAAAACGCAGAGAATGGTCGGACACAGGCAGAAAGGTGTGCCGATGACCGAAGGTATTCAACCATCCAACAAGCACGTCTGACGGAGCATCCTATACTGACCCCTTAAGAACACAAGCAAGCTACTTTAATATGCTGTGAATAATAAAGAATGGAAAGGAGGGTACGTGTAGGCCTTTACTCAACAACAAAGAGAGTGTTCCATGCCGACATCTGTGCAACAAGAATCTGGTTGTAGTCCTGTTGTCTTCTTGAAGACAGAGAGATTTAACGCACAACGTCGAAGAGACAAGATATTTGCTGACGGGAGTCTTTCCCTGCTTTCACCTGTCCATCTGTGAGCAACAGCTGCTTCTAGCAGGCGCCCTCAAACACTACCGGCTCCTCTCCACTTGAAAAATCCCTGAAATTCTACTTTTGTTGGAAGTGCTTGTTCTATATGTTTGCTGGTTTTACAGGCCAGCAATGAGGCCCTGCTTCAAAAGTCACTTCCTCTTTGTTTGTTTGGACGGTTTCTCCTGACAACCACCGCCCGAGTTGCTGATTCATTCTACATAACCCCTTTTCCCTCAGGATACATTTATTTTTACTTCCCATTCTTATGGTTTGACAGATGGGTGTGTGAATGAATCACCTCCATCCGACATTTCAAAGTAACTTAACAGGCTGAACCACATCAGGTGTGGTCACATAATGTGCTTTGTAGCCTTCATCACTGCAACTCTGCCTTTTAACCACTTTGAATGTTTTCATTGACCTTCTGCTAAACCCCAACCGCCTTAGTCTCAGCATACGGCATTCATGCAGTTGATAATGAAAATGGTGGCAGAGTAACACTCATTTCAGACTGAGACACACAAAAGCAGGGTTCTCATATCTAGCTGCCAACTTGCCAGCGAAAGTAACACCTATCACTGGCAGAGTTTAACAGCTGTGGCTAGCTAGACTGTCTTGAAAACGCTTTCTCTGGCAAACCTTTGAATGTTTCCAGCTTTAGAATAAGAACCCTCTAAAAGGGTCTTGAATATTCAATGATGTTGTATGATTATACATGATAACTGAGGCAAAAGCTACATGCCGAAGGCAAACGATGGCCAGTTGATGATGCTAACCATAAAAGTATGTTCACACCAACGCGGAGCAAATTTTTCGTCCTTGATTTACTCGCGCAAGTTTGTCCACGGGATCATATGTGGTTATTCGCATCACTTGCACTAGATGCTCCAGGGTGGAGGCGGGGCTTACCTCCATGTAGATACCGACAACGTTTCATCAATCACGGCTGAAATATCCACTATTGCTGCTTTTTACAAATGACGTGCTGTCTGAGTTCAGGTTTGGTTGAGTCTCTGTACCAATGTGAGCCTTTATCGTAGAGCTCTGGGAGACCACAGACCACGACAATATGTTTTGTCTCCATTTCTGATTCAGTGATGACAGGAGGAGAATCTTAACACTGCTTTTGCTTCAGAATGTCACGCCACCAAAACATTTGCCATTCGCACCGCAAACGCTAATTTGTGTTCTATTCCCATCTGTGCATGGAATTTCTACGCAAAAAATACGCTTCACGTTTGGTGTGAACACACTGTAACTCTTTAAATGCATCACTCTGGTGGTAAAAAGGTATGTGGAGAAATCCACTCAAAGCATGGCTGTTCAGGGCAGCTTAAGCAGATGGTCAGTTTCATCTAACACATCTTGTTCCTTTAAAGGCAATTATAAAACTCAACCTTGTGCTTACTAATAGTGTAAATACAGTGTCTTTGTTGTTATCTATCTCATCTGTCACTCTTTCATTGATGCCTTAATCCTCCGCCTCCCTCCAGTCTATTTCACCTGACGTGGTGAAGGTGAAGTGTCCGTCCTGGCTGGAAAAGGACCCAAAGTAGACAATGAGTGGATGAGCGAAGCAAAGGCAGAAGGCCGGGCGCCGGATGAGGGAGAGAAAAGCTCAGAGCAGATATAATGAGAAAGAAGGGGAAAAAACTGTATTGGGGGAAGAAAACAGGGAAGGGTGGAGTGATGGATGAGAAAGAGAGCATTGCGACAAAGGGACAGAGAGTGAAGGAAGTCATAAATGGCGGACGTGCGTGGCTGGAGATGGATGAGGCAGATACAGGAGGGAGAGGGTGGAAAATAAGGTGCGCTGGCAGGATGATCGAGATGGGAACGTGTTAAATGGCTGTCTCTCTCTACAGCTCAGGGCAGTATTTAAATACGCAAGGCAGCGGCAGTCTATAAAACCCAGCATGTGTGTATGCGCTGCTGATTAGCAGTCATTCCGACCGTTGAGGCATTCAGACATTCACTCATTATCTCTAATATGGCTAAAAGTCTGCTGAGTTCAGCGGCGCAGCGTTGTTCTCTCTGACTTCTTAGTGAACTCAGTTGGTGAGCGTCAGTATTCAGGGGTGGTACAATATATCTGCAATTATGTGGATAAAATATGATTGTTGCTGATATATATGAAAAGACCAAGAACCAATGATATGTAAGTTTGTCTCATTACTGTCCAACTTCCCTCTCCTGTGTGTATCCCTCAGCCCGTTTGTTCTTACTAATGATGTGAATCAAGAAAGGTCCGCCATGTGAGAACATATTTGTGAAAGGTGTTTCTATTTTTTTCCGCGATAGAGGAAGTTTTACAGAATTGTGTCGTCTCCTTACAGCTTTTCTAATGAAATACTTCAAAATGAAGTAAATGTGTGTAAGAAATATGAGTCCAACAATGTGTCTCAGTGATGTCGCTCTATGACACAAAGGATTAACCCAACAACACTAGTTTTAACAATAGCATCAATTCATTATTGATACTGACAAATGCCATCACAATGAACATCGACTGAAAAGATAAGAATCTCATCCATCGGCATGTAGATTCCATATTCATGCGAGTTGTAACTGTGAGCTGCATAAGTGCTACATACAATCTGCAGTGCATGTTGCATTTGAATTATTTTTCAGAAGGGATCCGAGAGAAAACTTTTACATTTCAAAAGCAGCCACACTGCCGAGTGGACTATCCGTGAGCTTCTACATCCTGGCATCAATGTTGGCATAGCTGCTGGTCTCCAGCCAAAAAAACAGGCTGGTAACGGAGCTTATTGATTTCATCACAAGTGGCTCCCCTGCGTGTCTCCCTCTCCATCCTGATCCCTAGCACATCCTGTTGCAGACCACAGATAGCATATGGTGCTGAATATACAGCGATGAACAACAAACCTCCATTTGAACCCAAAATCACTCTATTTCCAACCGTCTTTTCAAAGTTTGTCACTGAAGTTAACTTCCAGATTTCAAAACCTGGAAGTCAACTTCTGTTTTGGGGTGAGAGGACACTGTGATGAGGGATTGCCTGGTCAATCCCCGACCTTTGTGTTAATCAAGGTTGTGCTCGGACAGCGTCACGCAAACAGAATATGCTTGTGCTGTAAAAAGTTTCATATTTTATCGCCGAACTGACAAGGGGGTTAAGGTTCCGGTTCAGGGAGGAGGGTGGAAAACAGATGAATCATTGAACAGATGACCCGGAGAAGGAGAGGCAGCAGACAAGACTCAACGTGCAATATTTCTCACCCACTAACAAAATGATACCGTAATCAAGACCGGGACTGTGAGGGCTCGGACAATCACAATAGGAGCACCAGACGTCAATGTGCTTATTAGAGAGACACCGACACAGACAGACAAAGAGAGAGGGAGATGAGCCGCGACACAAAGTGCTGGAATAAAGACAGAAAGGAGGGAATGTGGATGGAGGGATAGAAAAAGAGAAAGTCCTTGGTTTTTTAAACGGAGCTTAGCTTGTCGAGTTGTGTGCTAACTGGACCCGAAGGAGCAGATATCTATTCTTGCGAGGCAGCTTACAGTTCTGCCATCGCTGACCAGCGATACAAACCAGGAGTGGACCAAAACAAAAAAAGAGTCAGACATTCATGTTTGATGATCTGCTCCTGGGATTGGTAACCAGAATGTATGAAACGAGCAGTTCTCGTCTCCAAACAGCCGTTTGCATGCCTCGCGTCTGTATCGACCGCCAACTCAAAGTAGGCTACAGTCCAGTTTTGGTCACCACAATGGTTTTGTCCTCTTCTGTTTCCCATTTGACTGTTAGTCTTTGTTTCTGCAGGTTCAGATTTGTGTCCGGTGTTTTTTTGAAGAGTCCTTGAAGAGTTTCTGGAACGGGTTGGTCGGTTCTTCAGTACGATGGTGTCTGAGAATGGCTTTCTGTTGGTCTCAGGGTCTAGAGGAAACACATTTACTGAACTTGATGAGAGATGAAGGACAGAAAGCAATCAGATTATTGTGAGGACTGGAAATAACAGGACTAACCAGGTCCAAAATGAAATGGCGTCGCTGTATTCTTTCTTATTCCTAATTGTCCGTTAGCTGCTGTTAGCTGCTACACTTTTTTCCATTTAAGCAATACAGAAACTGCTTTATATTTGATAATTGTTGCAAACTAACTACTAAATATCCTTATTTATTATTTAAATAAAGGGTTCCTGATTCCAGACAGAAACACAAAAGCAGGCATCTGTTGTTATCAGCTGAAGCTAGCTGGCTAATTAACTCCAAGCCCCGAGTTGGATGAAGAGTCTCTCTCGCATGTACTCATTATTTCCAGCAGACTCATTTTAAAACGAGAAGCATAGGAAAGCTCTTTAAACGTATGTTTCATGGCTGTGTTCATGATATAACCCTTTGAACCCTTTATAATCCGTTGATGGACCGGTGCCGGTCAAGGGAAGGCGTGTCTGGTTCATGGGGGAGTTGCCTTTGCGGATTCAGCCAGCAGCCATTGAAATCACTTCCTGCTAGCCGGCTAATTCAGGCTACTTCCAGCTTTTTTATTATTATAGCGCATAATGGATCCCGTTCTAGCCAGAAGTGCGCTGCTACATGTTTTAGTAATTCAGTCCCTGTACATAAACACAGGAACTGATCGTAAAGAATCAGCCGGTTCCCAACTGCAATTATTAACTATGTTTTGTTTACATCAGCTTTTTACATGTGCTTTCGCTGGTGTACCAAAACGGCTATTTTATTGGCCAGCGTCAGAGTAGTTTATTTGCATATATTTACATCACACGATCTGATTGGCTGACGGATACATCACGGACTTGAAAAGTTGAACTCAACTTTTATTCTTTTTCTCACAAGCGATGCATCAGAGTGGACCCACAATTAATTTCGGCATAATGCGACGCAAGCCCATGCAAAGTCAATGAGGTCCGTCAACAGAAAGGTACAGTGTGAACTCAACCTCAAAGACCGAGGCTCAAGTGCTTTTCTTACATAACCTATAACCCTAGAAAATAAGTCCGGTTTTGGCTGACGGCTTGATATGTTTTCGTGCAATAGGGGAAAATGCAGAAAATTGTTTTTGTTTATTTATTTAGAAAATTATTAACATTTGACAGTTGGCTATTAATTCACTCACAACAACTGTCACTGCCAAAAGGTTCCAGAAAAAAAGAATTTCTGTTCCACATATGCGAATAGTGACAACAAACAGCTGTTTGGGTCAAACGGGGCGAACCAAAAGCATGACGCATAAAGAGCCGAAGATTTCTGGTACAAATGTGTGCCAGAAATGACTAGGGAGGCAGTTAGCCAGACACGCTAACATTTGCCGTTTCCTTAACAACAGATATACATGCTTTATAATCCATCTTTACACTGGGTTTTGGTTTAGATGACAATTGCTCAGCACCGCGCAAAACTTCATATGCTTAATAAATCCGAGGCTTTAATGAGCTGCCTTGCCTAGTTACAGTTGCTGAAGTATGATTTTGATCGGTTTTGGAGGAGAAAAAAAAGCATGATGGGAATCTGACAGAGAACTGTAAATGAATGAAGAGACAGTCCATTCAGGATAAAATAAAAAATGTGGTTGTTGCAGAAGCTTATTCACAACATGGACCAAAGAAAAAAAGGCATAGAAATATATAGAAGCACAAAACAAAAACAAAGCATTTATACGCGGCAGCACGTAAGATGAAGATTTCCTGTTCCTCACCTGTCCTGAGGTTGGAGGAGTTGGTTATTGCACAAGGCTATGCAGGGCTGGTCTTAGACGTTGCTGCGCAGTAGCCCCCCCTGTGGGTGCTCTGGAGTACTGCACTCTGAGGAGTTCTTGGCTTTGTCCTTGTTGTTGTTGGGCTCATTGTCTTTGATGATGTCATACTGACGACAAAACAGGGCGATCACCCCTGGAAGACAAATGGACATGAAATTCATGTGTGAGAAGAATAATGGCTCCCTTTTTCCCTTTGGTTTATTTTGTTCTCCACCAAGATGAGGTCAAAGGTCAGGATCAGCTATATGCACATTTTTGCATCGACTGTATGCAATTGCATCACATAAATATGTATTTAGTTTCATAGAAATAGATTGCACATTTTTGAAATAATCACATCTATCTTTTGACAAAATGAAATATGGTATCATTCTATTGAGTGTAGAATACATTACACACATACATACATTTTCTCTGTCATAATATTTAGTTCGATGTCTCACTATGGGATGCACGCCTCGCTGCAGTCCTCAGAAGCATTAATCTCATTACGCTAATCCTGATTCGCTGGTGAACGTGTGTGTCCGCCTCAGGTAGTCCCACCTACGATAATAAATAGTGCAGGTGGACGGCACCACGTCATTCAAACACCTCTTCTCACTCGGTACATATCTCGCATCCAGGGCTAACTAGCTAAACTCGCCGGGCGCTACTAGCCTTGGATATATTTTCTGCTTTGACGTCACACCAGATCGAACCCAGTGCTTTTCTGTCACATGGTTCAGCGAGCCAGTACCCGCTGGTTTGCCGTTTCATGAAGAGAGCGTGCAGGCTTCTCCCCGTGTCCAGACCACTGGTACCACCGTGGGATCTGGAGGGGCTTAAAGTCCTCCTTTTGAGCCATTGGAGGGAGCAGACTTGAAACACGTGTCTCTCAAGACAGTGTTATTGACATCCATGCACTTTCGGTGCATCCGTCATGCGCTGAGCTCTTCCCGGGGGATGTAAGGATGATTTTGAGGTCCAACCCGGCCTTCGTACCGAAGGTGGTGTGCTCATGTTCTTCTATTGACCTTGTGGCCTTTGCTGCCTCACCAGGAGATCAGCGGTTGCGTGCATTGTGTCCAGTCCGTGTGGTGCGCACTTATATGGATAAAACGGAGGGCTTCAGGAGGAGCGATCAACTGTCCGTCTCCTGGGCTAATCCTCAAAAGGGGAAACCTATCACAAAGCAGCGCCTATCCCAATAGGCTGTAGAGGCGGTTGCTTTGGCCTATACGAGTCAGGGTTTGCAGCCACCCTGTGGGCCTGCGAGCGCAGGGGAGTTTCTGTTCAGATCTGTGCTGCAGGGAGTTGGTCCTCGCCTCTCAGTTTTGTCCGTTTCTATATGTTGGACGTCTCTGCTCTGTGCGTGGTACGGGCGGTTTTGCTGTCCTGATTGGAACAGAGCATTTTTTCCCCTGCGGGTTGGTGGACACTTGATAAGCTTGTCTGGCAATACGGGAGCAACCACATCCCATAGTGAGACATCGAACGAAATATTATGAAAGAGAGCTTTAGGTTATTTACTGAGTAATATGAGTGAGATGTCTCACCAGACAACCCTTCTTGCTTGGGCGAATGAGAAGAGGTGCTTATCTTGAATGACGTGGTGCCGTCCACCTGCACTATTTATTATCGTAGGTGGGACTACCTGATGTGGACGCACACGTTCACCAGCCAATCAGGATTGGTGTAATGAGATTAATACTTCTGAGGGCTGCAGTGAGGCGTGCATCCCATAGTGAGACATCAGCATGCCGATCCAACGACACTTAACATGCAGGAAGTAGGAGCTGTGGTCGAACCGGCAACCTGGTGGTTCAAGGATGACTCACTCTACCAACATTAGTTCTACATCACAGTTTCCCCCGCTGTCACGCATGCCCCACCATCTGGCTCTGCACCTTGAGCACAACTGGCTGAGGATGTGTTCTATTGCATTGACAGACTGTTTATTGTAGTCATTTTACAGTCTAGTCAGTGAAAAATAATTTTGAATTTGAAAGTCAAATGAATAGTTTGACTAACAACATGGATGAGTTAGATGAGATGTACGATCTCAATGTAACATGGAAAAATAAATCCGAAAAAATGGGGCCCAGAACATGCAAGTAAGTGGACACTGAGTGGAAACAGGATCACCGTAAGGGTTCTGTGATTCTGTGTTCTTTTAATCAAAGTGTTTCTCCGCTTTTCAGCCTCGTTTCTACTTCACTTGGTTTCAGGCCCTACAGGCCTGCAGCGTGCAGTACACGCAGTTTAACACCAGATGGGCGAGGTATTGATATTTACTCGTCGTTTATCTCTCTTCATGCAGCTGTCTCTGAAATATGTAATTAAAGCTGACCAAACTGAAGCGAGAGATATGAACTTGATGAAGAGATAGATGAGTCTTCAGCCAGAAAGATTAAAAACGTGGCGGGAGGAGAGCCAGATGCGGAGGGCGATAGAGAATAAGCACCAAAGAAGAAGAAAGGGAATAATTCATGATGGCGGGTGGAGGGAACGTGGACGTGGCTTCAGTCTCGTCTCTTCTGCGTGTCAGACTCCCGCTCGTCTGTTCGCCACCGCTACAAAAGGGCAAGGTGTGATATCTCACTGTGATATCCCCCAGCATGCCCCACAGGCCCAATTAAAACGCAATTCAACTTCAGTTTCACCATCCTGCCTTGCTTCTCCCTCTTCTCGAGGCTCGGCTGCTTCTTCGTCTTTTCCCTCCCTCTCCAACTCTCTCTGAGCCTCTCTCGTTCTCTCCCGGGTAATTGGCGAGGGAGACCCGGCCTACTTCCTGTTACTGTATATGGCATGTATACTATTTGGGGCCATATTTGCATCGCTCGGTGACGTGGGTGAGTAGGTGATATTTATAGCACCTCAGTGCATCTTTAAAACCTCATCTTTGTGCTGAGATGCACAAAAGGATAATTGCAACACAGAGCTAAGGACCGGGAAGCTTCAATAACATGCAGTCACAGTGTTGGTGATGGACATGTGAGATGGACGTGGCCACACACGTATTAAAGCTTGGATGCTTCTGGAATAAAGCAGCTGAGTTATATATCCTTATAAAGGAACAAGTTGACAGATTGCTTCTTTTCATAGATGTTTTTTGCCCATGTGAAAGAAGTAATAGCTCTCCCTCTCTGACGGACATATTCTCATTCTAATGTGTGAGTCAGAGCTTCTGCAGCTGGTAATGATGGTTTTCTGTCAGAGTTTATGGGAGTGCACCAGGCATTTTAAGTGACTGAGCATGTTGCGGTTCTAAATGAGCTCATTGAATCCATGCAAACAAAGAAGTGTGTGCATGGATAAACACCTACGCTGGCTTCATGTTGTCTTTTTAGCCAGCTAGCAGCACGGCTAGTTCCGTCACTTAAATATCTCAACAACATTTGGATTGATCGCCTTTCAATTCTGTGCAAACCTTCATCTCCAGAGGATGAACCCTTTGGTGTTACCGTGACCTATCTAGCACCATCCTGTTTTAGTAAAATATTTCAACAACACTTGGATGGATTCCTGTGAAATTAGAGACATTCATGATCTCCAGAGGATGAAGCCTCACATGTTTTGTGAAACCATGACAAAGCTAGTGCCATCATGAAGTTGAAATTTTTGCTGTTTTAGTCAAATATCTCGACAATATTTTCAAGAGATTGCTGTGACATTTTGTTCAGACATTCCTGATCTCCAGAGGATGAACCATTATGACTTTTGTTATCCCCAGACTTTTCTAGTGCCAACATGAGGTTAAAGTTTTCACTCTGCAAAACGTCGAGACATCTACTGGTTTAATTTTTTCCAAATATACCAATACCAACAAAACTAGTAACAATCCGATTCATTTAATCAATACTTTTTTCAAGTAGTAATTAGCACGTTAGCACGCTAAACAAGTTACACGTATAAACCACTCAATTCCTCCAAATAAAACGTAAACTAAAAAAAGTATGCTTTCCTAAAACTGAACTGAAATCAAACAAAATAATCATTTTTAAAAAGTGTAATAAGTTTTGCCCCGATCCCGATTAACATTGAGTATCTGTCTATATGAACGCCTTCAATCTGAATTGCAGTCAGAAAAAAAACTGCGCAAAGCTTTTCCTTAATGTTGTACAATCTGTGCAACACACAAGAGTCTCTATTCTCATTTTGAATAAGGAATATTATATATTTTGTGTATTACTTGTAAGTTTCTTATGTATGTTTGTGTTCTATGTTTCACCTGCAAGACACAATTTCACACATTTTCTGTTGAATATCACTATAACTTTAACTTTGAGGGTCCAAACCAATCATCAGAGAGAGAGAGAGAGAGAGAGAGAAACAGAGAGAGAGAGAGAGAGAGAAACAGAGAGAGAGAGAGATGACAGTACTACCATCGTGTCTGTTTGCCCTAAAGACAGCGGATTCCTGTAAAGTGTGCCGTGATGAACGGGATATTACCTGCCCACATGATGAGCACCACGACAATGATGATGAGTTCTCCAGCCCTCAGCTGAGCAGCCTGACCGACCTCCTCCATCGTCACCTCGTCTGGAGGAACACACACACACACACACACACACAGAATCAACAAAAGCGCCATCAAGAACGCTCATTGTCCCCGAGAGAAAATGTGAAACTGCACAGCGCTGTGAAAACTGTGGGAGAGATGAAAGAATGAAGCGAGGCGACGGAGAGCAGAGAGGCCGGCTACATCTTCCACTCCGGTCAGTGTAATTAGAGTTGAGTGAGAGCAGAGGGCTACAGACACAGAGGGAGCCGGATTTGCCAGACCTCATCACTCGCTGCGTTCCTCTCGCTGACGGGAGTCTGGCAGCTGCAGCTTCACACCAATCACAGGGTTAAAGGTCCCACCAGAGGGCCGGATCACAAGCTCCCAGTCTCCTAGTGATACTGGTGATTTCCATGGCATAGCCACGTTAAGACATCACTGTCACTCAGATGATGATTTGCATTTTTACGGGGGGCTTTAAAACTATAAAACAGCAAATACAGCTATATTTTACTATAACAGCTTACTGCTGCAGTTTATTGCCACGGCCGATAAAATCGCACTGTAATAAAATACTAACATTTTGTTTTGTTATTACATTTAGGAGTGAATAAGAAATACTGTGGGGCTGCACGGTGGTGTGGTGGGTAGCACTGTGAGCGGGTCCTGGGATCGATTCCCCGTTCAGGTTCCTTCTGTGTTTGCATGTTCTCTCCAGGTTCTCCGGCTTCCTCCCACACTCCAAAGAGGACGTGGACCTGTCTCTCTCTACATGTCTCCCTGTGATAGACTGGTTACCTGTCTGTCTCTACATGTCAGCCCTGTGATAGACTGGTTACCTGTCTCTCTCTACATGTCTCCCTGTGATAGACTGGTTACCTGTCTGTCTCTACATGTCTCCCTGTGATAGACTGGTTACCTGTCTGTCTCTACATGTCTCCCTATGATAGACTGGTTACCTGTCTGTCTCTACATGTCAGCCCTGTGATAGACTGGTTACCTGTCTGTCTCTACATGTCTCCCTGTGATAGACTGGTTACCTGTCTGTCTCTACATGTCAGCCCTGTGATAGACTGGTTACCTGTCTGTCTCTACATGTCGGCCCTGTGATAGACTGGTTACCTGTCTGTCTCTACATGTCTCCCTGTGATAGACTGGTTACCTGTCTGTCTCTACATGTCAGCCCTTATGGACTGGTTACCTGTCTGTCTCTACACATCTCCCAGTGATAGACTGGTTACCTGTCTGTCTCTACATGTCTCCCTGTGGTAGACTGGTTACCTGTCTGTCTACATGTCAGCCCTGTGATAGACTGGTTACCTGTCTGTCTCTACATGTCAGCCCTGTGATAGACTGGTTATCTGTCTGTCTCTACATGTCAGCCCTTATGGACTGGTTACCTGTCTGTCTCTACATGTCTCCCTGTGATAGACTGGTTACCTGTCTGTCTCTACATGTCAGCCCTTATGGACTGGTTACCTGTCTGTCTCTACCGTCAGCCCTGTGATAGACTGGTCACCTGTCTGTCTCTACACATCTCCCAGTGATAGACTGGTTACCTGTCTGTCTCTACATGTCTCCCTGTGGTAGACTGGTTACCTGTCTGTCTACATGTCAGCCCTGTGATAGACTGGTCACCTGTCTGTCTCTACACATCTCCCAGTGATAGACTGGTTACCTGTCTGTCTCTACATGTCTCCCTGTGATAGACTGGTTACCTGTCTGTCTCTACATGTCTCCCTGTGATAGACTGGTTACCTGTCTGTCTCTACATGTCAGCCCTGTGATAGACTGGTTACCTGTCTGTCTCTACATGTCTCCCTGTGATAGACTGGTTACCTGTCTGTCTCTACATGTCAGCCCTGTGATGGACTGGTTACCTGTCTGTCTCTACATGTCTCCCTGTGATAGACTGGTTACCTGTCTGTCTCTACATGTCTCCCTGTGATAGACTGGTTACCTGTCTGTCTCTACATGTCTCCCTGTGATAGACTGGTTACCTGTCTGTCTCTACATGTCAGCCCTGTGATAGACTGGTTACCTGTCTGTCTCTACATGTCTGCCCTGTGATAGACTGGTTACCTGTCTGTCTCTACATGTCTGCCCTGTGATAGACTGGTTACCTGTCTGTCTCTACACATCTCCCTGTGATAGACTGGTTACCTGTCTGTCTCTACATGTCAGCCCTGTGATAGACTGGTTACTCTGTCTGTCTCTACATGTCAGCCCTGTGATAGGACTGGTTACCTGTCTGTCTCTACATGTCATGCCCTGTGATAGACTGGTTACCTGTCTGTCTCTACATGTCTCCCTATGATAGACTGGTTACCTGTCTGTCTCTACATGTCTCCCTGTGGTAGACTGGTTACCTGTCTGTCTCTACATGTCTCCCTGTGATAGACTGGTTACCTGTCTGTCTCTACATGTCAGCCCTGTGATAGACTGGTTACCTGTCTGTCTCTACATGTCAGCCCTGTGATAGACTGGTTACCTGTCTGTCTCTACATGTCTCCCTGTGGTAGACTGGTTACCTGTCTGTCTCTACATGTCTCCCTGTGATAGACTGGTTACCTGTCTGTTTCTACATGTCAGCCCTGTGATAGACTGGTTACCTGTCTGTTTCTACATGTCTCCCTGTGATAGACTGGTTACCTGTCTGTCTCTACATGTCTGCCCTGTGATAGACTGGTTACCTGTCTGTCTCTACATGTCAGCCCTGTGATAGACTGGTTACCTGTCTGTCTCTACATGTCAGCCCTGTGATAGACTGGTTACCTGTCTGTCTCTACATGCCAGCCCTGTGATAGACTGGTTACCTGTCTGTCTCTACATGCCAGCCCTGTGATAGACTGGTTACCTGTCTGTCTCTACATGTCTCCCTGTGATAGACTGGTTACCTGTCTGTCTCTACATGTCAGCCCTGTGATAGACTGGTTACCTGTCTGTCTCTACATGTCTCCCTGTCATAGACTGGTTACCTGTCCAGGTGAACCCTGCCTTCATTCAATAATGTTTTGTATTGAATACATTCTTTATGATTGCCGTTTTTGATATAAATGTCGTTAATTCTTGCATACATAACGAGGTGAGCAGCAACTAACACCGACAAAGCATTTCCTACAAGCTAAAGTTTACTTCCATATAAAAACCCAGGTTCCTTTTCCACATTTCACAATTCATCTTCACCACAGAAAGGCTGTTTTCAGAGAGTTGACGATGACAATGGTGTGGTCAGCGTCCTGCCTCATTGTCTGGACGAGTCGAGGAAGGCGGTACTTCTGCGGTCAGTTTTGCTCTCAGCTCTCTTGTTGCCATGGTGATGCCTCTGAGCTGAAGCCACAGGCTTGGCAGAGGGGAGCGTAACGTTGGTAATAGCAGAATGCATGTTTCTGTTGTGAGGGCAGACCTCTGATGGGTAGCTCTCTGAATAAGATAAAGTGATCCGCCTGCACTCGTACAACTCGACTTACAATATCGTGACCTTGGGAGTGTTTTTTCTGATGGATAGGGTAACAATCAAATCATAAATCTTGTGTCAAACTTCAGGCGGACGACAAACTTATTTTTGCGACCAGAAGAGTCGCCCCCTGATGGCAAGTATAGAGAATGCAATTTTAAGGCACTTCAGCGTTGGCTGGTGTGAATACAGTAGGTCATCATAGGAGCTGACCGTAGAGCCAAATCCGTTCTCTAGTTCCGTTCTAGTCCTACATTCTCTCACTATTCACAACGTTATCTTTTGTTCAGATGATGAAGATTCCTGCAGCGGCACTGAAAAGACTATGGGATTTTTCCGTATTACACAGTATCTGAACCCTGAAGCAGGCTGCTGCTGCTGGGCTGCTGTCAGAGATGAATTAAAGGTTGAACGCCGTCTTGATGGTAAGGAGTCTCTGTAATGTTTCACTGCTGGCAAAGACTGGGGAACAGAAGTGCAGATTTTGCAGCTCCTTGTATAACCAACACAAGCCATCAAAGGTTTTACCGCATTATGAAAACATGAATGCATTCAGGGTTTCTGTAATGTTTTGCTGTTATTGCATATGAGCTTCAGACAGAGAGAGGCAGATAGAAAGGAAGAACATATAGTTGTGTGTTAAGTTTCGCCTGCAGATACTAAATGGTGTCAGGCTGATTAATACCTGCTTCGAAGGGGAGGAGAGCTGGGAGATTTAATCAGGATAGCTAATGAATGCTTCCACACACATACACACACACACACACACGCACCCACACAAGCTATTTGCACACAGCTAACTTTAATCAAAGTCTGAAAAAACAAAACAAGCCAGCCCCTCAACATCAACACAAATTGTCCAATTCAGTATTTTTAGCACATATTTTCCCCTGACCCTTGATCCCCCACCTCCAACATGAATAATATAGTTTTTTTGACTCTTAAACCTTGATTGCCTGACATCCCTTAACTCACAACTAAAAGCAAACTACCAACCCAGCTCACTGTGTCTCTCGTATAGTGCTCCAGAAGTTGGAAGATAATATAAAATATGACCCTGTCTTAGTCCGGCCAAATCAACAAGCAAACGGCACGGAGGGGGAGAGAGCTGTGTGAATGTTTGGTAGCAGTGTCCAGATTATACCTATTGGCACAACAGACATAAAAAAAGAAAATGGCTTTTTAAATATCATTTTTTAGAAATGAACAGGTCCTGATGGGTCCCTTGCACACTGTATAGCCAACATGCATTCTAGGTATTGACAGCCGCTGAGAATCTGAAACACAGTGAAAGCAAGCAGGTGTCTTCTGTAGGGACTGTGAAGAATCTGATGAGTCAGCAGCACCGGCTACGTCCGGCCATTTCCTCCAGAAGCGATGCCAGCGTGAGCTTATGCACACTGTAAAGTTAAAGTTGCAAGTAAAGCACGAGGGCCCTCCCAGTGCCGAAAACAACAACAAAAAAGATTGGACACGTCTCCCCTGTTTTGGAGCCATCCTGACTCAGGAATAATGATGTTAAGTCCCCCGTTTCCTTATCAGCTCGCTGCCATTGAGCATTGAGCGTTTTCTGAGTTCCCCTGAAGCAGCTGCACTGTAACTGGGTCGGACGCCACCAAATTGGATGTGCTGCGAGCCGATCCAGATACCGGCAGCGCGTTTGCATTGCAGTGTCTAACAGTCCTTTTCTCTTGTGGTGATGAAGCGTGAAAACGCATGCAGCCTCTGGTTGAAGCTGTTCAGACAGGCGTGTACCTGCTGGATGACGTGTGAATGTGAATGTCTGTCTCCTCCCTCTGAGCGCTCGTGTTTCCGTGTGCTCTTGTATTGAATTTGAATCATCCATCCATCCATCCATCCATTTTCCTCCGCTTATCCGGGACCGGGTCGCGGGGGCAGCTGCCTGAGCAGGGACGCCCAGACTTCCCTCTCCCCGGACACTTCCCCCAGCTCCTCCGGGAGGACCCCAAGGCGTTCCCAGGCCAGCCGGGTGACATAGTCACTCCAGCGTGTCCTGGGTCTTCCTCGGGGTCTCCTCCCGGTGGGGCATGCCTGGAACACCTCCCGAGGGAGGCGTCCAGGGGGCATCCGATACAGATGCCCGAGCCACCTCAACTGG
The DNA here is from genome assembly GCA_029853015.1 of Chelidonichthys spinosus. NCBI lineage: Eukaryota > Metazoa > Chordata > Actinopteri > Perciformes > Triglidae > Chelidonichthys > Chelidonichthys spinosus. The sequence goes on from CM056836.1 coordinate 22,588,989, forward strand.
CTCCTCTCGATGTGGAGGAGCAGCGGCTCTACTCCGAGCTCCTCCCGTGAGACGGAGCTCCTCACCCTATCTCTAAGGGAGCGCCCCGCCACCCTGCGGAGGAAGCTCATTTCGGCCGCTTGTATCCGGGATCTTATTCTTTCGGTCATGACCCAAAGTTCATGACCATAGGTGAGGGTAGGAACGTAGATTGACCGGTAAACCGAGAGCTTCGCCTTTCGGCTCAGCTCTCTCTTTACCACGACGGACCGATACAGCGACCGCATTACTGCAGCCGCTGCACCGATCCGCCTGTCAATCTCACGCTCCATCCTTCCCTCACTCATGAACAAGACCCCAAGATACTTAAACTCTTCCACTTGAGGCAGGAACTCTCCCCCGACCTGGAGGAAGCAAGCCACCTTTTTCTGGTCGAGAACCATGGCCTCAGATTTGGAGGTGCTAATCCTCATCCCGGCTGCTTCACACTCGGCTGCAAACCGCCCCAGGACATGCTGGAGGTCCTGGCTCGAAGGAGTCAACAAGACCACATCGTCCGCAAAAAGCAGGGATGAAATCCAGTGGCTCCCGAACCAGATCCCCTCCGGCCCACGGCTGCGCCTAGAAATCCTGTCCATAAAAATAATGAACAGGACCGGTGACAGAGGGCAGCCCTGCCGGAGTCCAACATGCACCTGGAACAGGTCTGACTTACTGCCGGCAATGCGAACCAAGCTCCTGCTCCGGTCATACAGGGACCAAACAGCCCTTAGCAGAGGGCCCCCGACCCCGTACTCCCGAAGTACCTCCCACAGAATGCCACGAGGGACACGGTCGAATGCCTACTCCAAGTCCACAAAACACATGTGGACTGGTTGGGCAAACTCCCATGAACCCTCGAGCACCCTGCGGAGGGTATAGAGCTGGTCCAGTGTTCCACGGCCAGGACGAAAACCACATTGTTCCTCCTGAATCCGAGGTTCGACTATCAGCCGAATTTGAATGATCTGACAAAAAAAGCTTGGCCTGTCAGGCTCTTTGTTGTTTCTGGCTTTTGACAGTTTTCACTAAAAAATGTATGATTTTTTGCAAACGAGTACACAACTTGAAGGCTGATTTAATGGAATGTGGTCCTCTTGCATCTTTACCAGCCTGCTCTCAGTAAGTAAAACTCAACAGAGTACCAAAACAATGTCTGTGGTGTAAGTTGACTCATTATAATAATCACAAATGCTGATAGCAGGTACATAATGTGCAGCCGTCCCTCACCTGGACTCTTGGACGCCATCTTCTCTGACTCTTTGGGCGTTCTGAAGAGCACCGGCTCGCTGGGGGGGCTGCTGCCCCCCATGCTGATGCTCTGAACATGCACGATGTACTCCGTGTCCTCATCCAAATCCCACAATGCACAGGAGCGAGTGGTGGTGTTCACTTCCTGGATGAACCTCAGCATGCGCACATCTTTCTTCTGCAGAGCAGTGAAGGAACAGAAGGGCAGAGAGAGGTATGAGGGCCAGGGGACTCGCTGTAATGTGACACTTTATTGATCCCTGCAGGGGAATTCTCTTTTCCTTGGCACCGACGCAGCAGAGAAGTTACATCACTCTGATGTCTGATACTTTGGAAACGCACATTACAGTTTTTAATGCCTCACGATTCTGAAGACTTTCCAAGGTGCCAGGAAGAGAAACCACTTATAACTTGTCATTTCTCTGTCACGAACAAATCATATTGGCACAAATTAGCAATAACACTAATCACAACCCAAGCAACTTGGACAGGTCAACTATCAAATGCAGATCTCTGGTCGGACGCTGCTGCTGACCCTCTGCTTCCGGCTCCTACGCTGCAAATGCAAACTCACTGCTCTTGCACAGTTGACAGTTAGAAGCTGGATTAAGCTTCACTAAGCTTCCTGCATTGTGACTAAGCTTAAGGAAACTGCTTCTCTGTTCGTAGACGCTCTGATTGACATACACATTATTATTGAGCTAGGACCGCTTCAATCGCTTCCTTCTACATCAAGACGTGCGTTCATGTGAGGGGTAGGGCTGTCCCAGGTCTCATTTAGGTTCAGGGCTAGGGCCAAGGTGTAGGGCTACGTAGAGACTACCAAGGACCACACTTGAAAGGGAGGCCTTTTGAGGAATTTCCTGGCATCCACCACGTAACTTGTCATTGAAGAGCCAGCAAGCTCAACCATTATAATTGATAATATAATTACGGCAGTCATGTGTTACGATACGATTTCCCAGCGTTTTTAATTGTAACGTTTGTTGTGAATCACTAGTTAGCCGTAGCCGATGATAACGTTGCAGTGTTCCTTTCGTATAGGTGGCTTTGTCGAGCTGAGCTATCCGATAACCCTTGACATGACATAACATATCACGTTATGGTTATAAGTGAAATCAGTGTGACAGACGGCGTAACAAAATAAAAAAGGGCCCAGGCAATCGACCTCACAACCTGAGACGACGGCATTTTCCTTTGTTTAAGGGCATTTTCACACCTGCCTTGTTTAGTTCGGTTGAATCGAATCCTGGAGCGTTTCACCCCTTGGTGCGGTTCGTTTGGGAAGGTGTGAACACATCAATCGCACTCGGGTGTGGACCAAAACAACCGCACCAAGACCTCCTGGAAGGGGTGGTCTCGGTCCGGTTCCAAACGAACTCTGGTGCGGTTCGATTGTGGTGAGAACATGATCCAACCTCGATCCAACCCCACTGCGGGCACATTGAGCCTGTTTTGGACTAAACCGCCTCCCGTAGCCAGCTGCGCTGTGCTGATGTGCATGGCACAGTTCAGGACGAACGCCGGGATCACACCGGTCGCGGTAGCGCCGCGGTGCGCCTCGCCGACGAAAACCGCGCGCTGTCTGCTGCCCCCCTGTTCACACCAGACACGTATTTCTCCGCGACGGCCCACAAGCGCTTCTGCTCAGCTGTTTTTCAGAGCTATTTTTTTCATTTTGGAGTAAATAACCCCATAAAATGAATACGCCATGTTTCTGTAACCAAGAAGTTTGAACACTTCTTGTATTTATCCGTTCAGAGAGAGAGAGAGAGAGAGAGAGAGAGAGAGAGTGCAGATATACCGTTGAAATACACATATTTGTTTATCTACTCTTCACATTTATTAAATGTATTGTCTCTTCTGTTTCCCAGTGCAAGTTTAGATACACAAATATGATCGCATTTGTCAATCGCGGTATTTTATTTTGAAAATTGCTTTTATTTCGAAAATTGAACGGATTGTTTCTTTGTGTGATTTCCTGCCAGAAATGATGCGTTCGCTCGTGGCACGCGTAAAAAATAGAGCAGACGCCGAAACGATCGCTTCACGGCGCGGGACGGCCGCGCCTATTCGCCTATTGTACAATTGAAAAGTAGAGCTCTGGAGGCTGCTCTTCTTTGTTTACTTCCGGGAGTTTCCCCACGAGGAAATTCCGACCAATTACAGAGCAGTTTCCCTGCGCATCAAACATTTTGGTCCACTTGTGAATGCTGCCGTGTGAACACAAACCAAACTCGAGGCAATTTGCAACATTGTAACAAGTTGGTCCCTGATTCGGACCAGAGCAAACGAACTACAGGTGTGAAAACGCCCTGAGTCTACACTTCGTCACTTCTGCTGACGTAGCAGTCCGCTAGCAGCGAGAGATGATGACGAACGGCCATCGAGTGGTGTCTTGATTTCTTAGGGGAGCGTTCTTACCCCTAGCACACTCAACTCTGTACTGAGGGGCAGGGGAAGACTCAGACAAAGGGCTAGGGTGGAATTGGGATGCATCTCCTCAGGGGAACTATTTGGCTGCAAAAAACTGACTCATCAACAATCAGTAACAGTAACAAAAGTTCATAAATTCACAGATTTGTCACTCCTATTATTATTATTCTTTGTCTTGCCTTTATTTGAGTGATGACCATGCTCTGAGGTTTAGAGCTATTTCCCATAATACTTTGGGGGATGTAAGCAGCTAATGTGTGTGTTCACATTCTGGTAAATTAGCAGCATTGAGGTCCTGTTTGCAGTGTAACATGGGTGTGGAGGCCAGTAAGCTTCTCAGGTTCTGGAGTTATAAGAAGTATCTTTTCTTCATGTTTTTGAGGCAGATTAATGCACTTTTACTCCTGAAGAATGTAAAAACATTCCCAGAAAGTGTAAGTCACACTGAATCGGATAACATGAGCATCCTGTCAGCGCAGATTTGACTAAATAGAGACCAAGCCATGCCTCTTCTGGTGTCCCCCATGGGACCTTGTTTCCAAACCTGACTTATGAGTGTGTATAGACTTTGTAATACTATGTACAAAATTATCTTTTAAATTGACAAACATCAGACGTGTAATTCATGGCACAATTCAAACAGGATCAAGAAAAAGGATTTGTCTCTCGCCGTTGACTGCCGCACATGGACATACGTCCATAATGAGGTCCCATGGTGGTTCCACCAGAAGGTCTTTTATTATAATCCAGGAAGTCAGTGTGCTTTCTTTTCTTTGAAGTAATTGCAGCAGTGATTCGCTAAAGCCTCAACTAGTGAGTTGGCCTCTTTCACCTCATGCAGCTTCTCTTTGCTTCGTGTCTCTCTCTCTCTCTCTCTCTCTCTCTCTCTCTCTCTCTCTCTCACACACACACACACACACACACACACCACACACACACACATACACACAGGTACCTGTTGGGTGATGGCGAATCCAATGACGGGGTCGCCCTCCAAGATTTCCCACGTGACCATGGCGGAGTTTACTTCAATCTCTCTGATGGTCACATTCAGCGGAGCCGACAGCAAAGTGTCTGTCACACACACACACACACACACACACACACACGTGAAAACGCAACGGGAAACATTAATTGAGAGAGACAGGTCATGAATACTCTGTTGATACACCTTTAAAGATGTGACGTGTAGACCCAACTCATGTCTTCCTCCTCTCTGTTGCTCTCTCTCTCTGAACCCCCCCCCCCCAAATCTTCTCTTCTCCTCCTGCAGATTAATCTCTGGGATTTCATTAATTCCAGCCCTAATCAACCACACACGGGTCTCCTGGCGTTTCCCTGTTTCCCTCTCTTTCTCATCCGTCTTTGTCGTTCTCCCACCCATATTTTTCCTTGTTTGCAATCGCTTGCTTCCTGCTCCTCTTCCTCCCACATCTCATTAGTGTTCCTCGCCAGGATGCATTACCTCCACCTCCACCAAATACAACTCACATCCCCAATTCAAGGCAAAATCTGCTGATCGGGAGATTAACGATGATGATTAAGTGACAGTCATGCTCAATGTTCTTCCTTCCTCACCTGTAAAGTGTGTGTGTGTGTGTGTGTGTGAGAGAGAAAAAAAAGCATTGTCCTTGACATTAGTATACACACACATCTGCTCGCACGTGCACACACACACACACACACATACACACACACACACAAGCAGCTACAATCAATATGTTGACTGTATGACTGTATGTGAAAGTGGTCATAGACCCAAGGATAATCACCGACTGAGTTCCCCTCAGTTCTACGATGTACTCGTGTATTCTTTTTCAGCTGATTGTTTTGGTTTTCTGGCCTGCAACTCCACTGTTTTGGTTGACTCTCACAGCTCTCATCATCTTTTTGCCGCAGGCAGCTGTTTTTCAGCAATAAGAATTCATCACGCTGCGAAACACGGGAACATTTGGCAGCTCATTAGTCTGGTTTTTCCCCTCAGGGGTCGGTGGAGACCAAAGCAGAGGTGGAAGTGGATATCGGTCTTACATTCAGCCAGGTGGCCAGAGAGACGCCTGAATGAATGCCTCCCCTGGCTGTGTAAACAGGCAACTGTTTGCCACCTTGTAGCCAGAAGTTACATATTACAGGTTTAAATGAAACATAGCAGAACAGACATATACAAAATGGTTCAAATGTAGCAGAGCGTAGAGAAGAGTTGGCTTAACTTAACTTGCCTCCACTGCTTCACTTAAGAGACAATTTAAAGGGAGAAAAAAACAATAGATATCATCAAGAAACGTCCCCAGTTGGTTACTTACGTTCTATAACACGTTTTCTGTCATTTCTTCTTAAATGTGTGCTTTTCTGCATTCATTTCCACAACAGAAATCCAAACATTGGATGATGTAGAGTAAAGTTTTACAGAGGTCATTTTGGATCTTTCTTCAACAGCAACGCCATGTTTTGTAGGAATACATTTATCAATAAATCAGGATATGAATGATGAACAAACCGTCAGAATAGAGATGAGACGGTAAGTAGAAGGTTTGTTAATGCTACTGATGTGGAGATGTCTGGTTGGGAGCTCATAGACACTATGAATATTACAATTTATTGTAACTACAATCGCCCCACCCAATTTGTAAATTATGAAATGACATAATCTCTCTTTAATATTTGCTCTTCTTAACGCTCTCATTTCAAAGTGCGTGGTCCGATGAGGCTCCTCCTCCCACTTCTGTTTGCTCACCAGATTACAAGCAGGAGCTGCTCGTCTGTCACTTTCTTTTTTTTGCTCCACAAATTAGATTGTCACGCTGTCAAATGCAAATATTGAACGCCCCGGCGTCTCCGACTTGTTCGGGAGAGTCGAATAATAGCATTACAGGAAGAAGAATGTACTGTCTGTCTGCTGAGCGCTGTAACATCATCACCACAACACGGCAGAAACACAGGGTTGTTACATGTTCAGTTTAATGGTGTGTGTGTGTGTTTGTGTGTGTGTATGTGTTGCTGCAGAGTAGATGGTGTTCAAGTATGTGCGTATGACACATCACTGCGACTCCCACTATTTATCTTCTGCACACACACACACACACACACACACACAGATACAAAAGCAGAGAGGGAATCCCATTCATTCTGAAGCTGTTTTGCTGCCAAAGAGCTATAAAGGCTGAAAGCAGAATCTCAAAAAGTCCCTCGTAAAACTACATTGGTCTCCGGCCTCAAACAATCAATCCTCCGGAGGCTGAGATAAAATCCCACACAATCTTATCGCCAAGATTTGGGCTTTTCAAAAGGACTGTGTGTCATCTCTGGGCTCATCTTCGGGATGTGATGTAAGCGAGATGAGGAACGTTCTCCTTGAATAAGCTGCAGGTTGAAAAGATGCAACAGCGTGAAAGATGGATGAGATCCTCTATCCAACGTGCTTAATAGGATTGGATCTACAGGCTCCTGCATGCAGGGCTCTGGATGAGAATAGCTCATTCTTTTTTAAGTCGGTTTCTCTGCAGGTAGATGGATGTTGAAGCTGAAGGCTTCATACACGTTGGGGTGCAACTGGCAATTTTTGTTTGTCTTTCGATTACAGCAATGATAGTTGCCTTGATTCATCGAGAGGCTGACGTGGTCGGGCTCAAAGCTTTGATGGGGATGCTGGAGAAAACGCAGCAAATCATTACATCTGTATCACTGAAACCACCAAATCTAATTCTACTCTATTGTTTGACCTCTAACAACCAGCTCGTGTTTGGTGGAGTTTAAAAATTGGTCATCTTAAAAATCACCAACTTTCAGAATACCATCAAGATGATGTAACCGTTTTAATATGACACTTATAAACCTTCTCCAAACTGAGGAGGAATACTTGTCCATACATCGCCTCATTAGTCTAATTCCTTATATAGTATGAGAGTAACTTGTGTCAGCCATTTTTGTGTTGCCGTTACAACGCGTCCATAACAATGTGTCCTAGAGGCGGACTACATGCATCACACCAGACAGCCGCGGTCCGGACACGCAGCGCTGGGCTGCTCAGCCGGTTCGCCCGTGATGACCGAGCGTCAACCTGTGGTCAAACTCACCGGCGTGAACGGAGGACACCGAGAGGAAGCCCAGCAGCAGCACCGCCGCCGCCGATCCCGGTTCAGCCATCCTCCTGCTTCTTCTAGCGAGGCTTCACATCCTGCGCGGCCCATTTATAACATCCCATCTGACGGGGAAGAAGCGAGCATCCCGGTGCCGAGGGACGGGACTTGTTGTGCCGCTGACGAGGCTCACCTGAACTTGGACGCTGCAGCAGAAGCGCAACAACAGCCGGAGGAGGAGGTGGAGGGGGAGGGGAGAGTGGGAGGTGGTCGATACCGTGCTCGTTATGTCTCGGTGCCGGTGGCGCGTCAGGCCCTCCTCCGACCACCGGAAGACTCGGCCCGGCAGCTTGGTGACGGAGCGGCGGTGTGGAGAGGCTTTACTACGCGGAGGCGAGCGGAGCGTAAAAGGCGTGCGCGCAAGTGCTGCAGAGAGCAACGTGCCGCCACGGCAGTGACTGTCTCTCTCTCCCTCTCTCTCTCTCTCTCTCTCTCTCTCTCCCTCTCTCTCTCGCTCTCTCTCTCTTACCTCCCTCACGCGCGCACACACGCGCGCACACGCACCCTCCTGTCGTGTTCTGGTGACCATGCTCTTCTATAGAATATGCCATATAGTCTCAGACATGTTTCTCGACGTTGTCCACACTGAAGCATCTCAACACACCAAATGCATTTTGTTCATTTGATTTTGGGTTTAACTTTGTTCACACCTGCGCTGTTTTCCAGTTATTAGACATTAATTAATCTGATATCTCAAAATATGAATGGATAAATAGCATGACAGGTCATTTGTGTGCCCCAAAATGTAATGCATGTTGTATAAATAACTGCATTACCCCCATAAAACTGACTGTTGTTGAAACATACATAAGTTCCTTCAGCATATAATCACCTGAAAATAAGAATAGATGTGTTTTAATGAACTCAGAATGAGGCGTTTCTATCTACACTGAGCTGGGTGCTATCTTTCAACAGTAGCCTAGAAGGGACAAACCAAACACTGGCTCTAGATAGGGGACACGGGAGCAGCCCCAGTCGGTTATAATCTGCTTTATCCTACACATTACACCTTAAAGCATTTCATTGCAAAGTGGGAAGCCCTGCAGCAGAGTCATGCCCATGTATAAAATCAATTTCTTCTTCATCCAGCATATTCTCTCTGGCCTTGATCAACGTATTGATGTGTGAATCAGTGGCCCTGTATTTGTACTATGAACTATGTACTCTATGAAGAAAAACACACACAAAGGTACCCAATGTAAATAGAAAACCAGCCATGAGTGTCACCTATAAGTATAATACAAGAGTGTTTAAAAACTGTTTAAAACAGAAGGACCTAAGGGTGCCTAACTGATCGATAAATGGTCCAAACAGGGTCCTGTGATGGTAAATTAAAGTCCAGTCGATGCAGGGGAAAGCAGGCGTCCTGCATGTGCACCTTACATAGGCCCACCTGTGGAAGCAAGACGTTCATCACACATATATGGATCGATGCACATTAACATTCCTAACAGAGGCCTGTAAGTGTCTCTGTCATTTCAATGAGAAGAGGCAGAGGTGCCGCCCTCCTCTCCTCTGTTCTTCACCGTCTTCACCTGGAGGTCACAGGAACCATTTCAGAAGACCACAGTCATATCTCTCTGCTCTGCAACTGACAGCTTTATCACTTGACTGAGGTTCAGATGAGCAAAACCTCCTCCAACGACCTCCAGGTCCAGCAGCTCCGGTGGGCACAAATTGCTGTTTTCCTTTTCACCCATTGCGCGTCTCATCTGTTATTTCAAAGGGCCCTTGATAGTGAGAGATTTATATACTATTGGAGAACTTCCTTTAGAGGTGAATGTGTTTGGTGCATTGATAAGGAAGTGTACACAGATTGGGTGTCAGGGAAGGAGAGAGGAATGCCTTATAGACTTCTGAAGAGGTACATAGTTATAGGAGCCGCATATGTGACTATTATGTGTATGTATTCAGTGGACCTGTTTAAAGTCATGGTCCTCAGTGGCCACTCATTATTGATATTTTATGAACGAATATCACTTATTATCACAAATAACCACTTAAATGGTTTGACATGAAGGAAGATGATTTCACTTATAACTGACATAAAACCTCACAACTGAGCAAACTCCATGCGCTGTGAAGGACCAGGCGTTGTGGTTAAAAGCTCTGGAAACCTATCATCTAGATTTCACTTGATTTCATCTTTTGTGTAACATTTTTGCCTGGAAACTGAAAAAAAAAAGAAAGAAAAAAAATACCTTGTTCACATTAACGATCACTCCGAATGGTTAGTTGGCTTTCTAACAGAGCTGTGCAATATTTGTTTGAGGTTAAGTGAGTCGACTCATCTCCAAAATACAATTTAAATGGATTAAAGGAAATAGTTGGACACGTTAACCTTGTAGAAGAAAATGTGTTACCTTCCAATTTGTTTGTTTAAATATTACTTCCTCTCGGGAACCTCAAATGTCTTGCTGAGCTGCATTCGTTGTATGTAAGCCTTGTCATGTTAATGATGAGACCCTCTGATCTGTCCCCCTTCCTGGACCGTCTCCGAAACACCTTCATCCCACATACTTGATCAAGGCCTTCATGAATGGCCCCTGTTGTGACACTATCTAGCAAGAACCCAGCTGTTCCGAGGAAGTCACACCTTTATGTTGTCTCAGGACGTCTCTTCCCCTGGGTGAAACGCGTATTGAATCTATGTAAATCCACTGTTTAGACCTGCCCCTTTGGTTCTGTATAAGTTGTCTCTTGCCTCACATCAGGGCAGATTGGGCTGTGTGGCAACCGCGACATTGTCTTTTCTCCACTGTCAGTGATTAAACCTCATTTGAACCAGCTACAGAATTGGACCTGAAGAGTTTTCTTCAACAACCTCAAATTGGATAAATCAAGTGCTTCATTTACTCAGTGTGAGTTTATAGTGACCAGTTACTGTACGCCATGGGATGTGTTGGGAGGGTGGACTGTCACAGTAAACATGTGGCCTGACAGGCTTTCTGTGTGGACCTGAAGGAGGACCTGAAGGAGGAGCTGATGGGGTACAAACAGGCCTGAAGTGGCCTTAATCCACCCGGAGCTGCAGGGCAGTGAGTGAGTGCAGCATTGAAGTGGTGTTATCCCTCACTTTTTTCCTCTGCTCCGGTGCTCTCACTGCTCTCCCCCCATACTGCCCCTGGGACAGTTTAATTATGCTGTATGTATTGTATGGTGTGTGTGTGTTGGGGCAGAAGAAAATTTATGGTTGAGTCGTGCAAATGAAGATAAAGGGTGAAATGAGTTGAGAGAAAAATGAAAAATAGAGCATTCGAGAGCGACAGAAGGCGAAAGAAGGACAGGACTCCGGGCTCTCCACAGAGAGTTTGAGTCCAGCACAGTGAATTATGTTGGGGAGAGGGTGAAGAGGAGGGGAGGTGAAAGGAAACGTGTCAGCAGGGTGATCTGGAGATAATAAAACGTGTTTCAGCCTCATTACCTTACAGAAGTCCCCTTTATGCCAAGCTGAACCCATTGAGGCACCTCCGCAATGTCACATACGCTGACACGTGCACACGCGAGCGCTGCCACCCTAAAACATGCGCCACCAAAGAGCTGCCGACATCATCAAATCTCCTCTCATTCATGGATAGTTTGTCCTTGGTGGGCGCAATTCAATTTTAAGGCCGGGTCTCACAGGACTGACGCGACTTCCCTTTCTCACCTCTTCATCGCTGGAGGTGAATCATCGGACACAAAAGATATTTTCAGTGTTGAATGTGGTGGAGTCGCAGACTCAGCGCCCGGGACCTGTGTCCACGTGGAGCCAGAGCAACCTACTTTCTGGGAACAGAAAGGCCGGACATCTTTGTTGCTTAAGGACACTGCTTGCTGTTTCTCAGGAGGGTTGATAGCCAATGTTTTCAGTGTGACTCACCCTTTTCCAAGTGGATTCCCTTATTGGCATTAAGCCTTAATTTATAAACTCAAGGCAAATCTCAGTACTTTGGCATCACTTCATTTTCTTATGCTAAAACATTTTAGCAAAAAATCTTTCATTGCTGTTTCTTGCTCTGTCGCATTGTAAGTAGGTGGAAATCAGATGATAATCACACAAGATGAGGGAAATTCTAGTTGAGACAACTAAAAAGGCCTTTGGTTAATCTGGATTACCAAAGTGGGCAACTGTCCTCCGATCCCAGAACTCCCAGAAGGATTATCTATGAAAGCTCCAGAGCGACTGTGTGTCAACTGGTTTGTGCCAGTTTGCTGAAATTGATGGAAATGTGCAACATGTCCTCGTTCCAACTCGTCACATACTGACGCTGTGTAGCACGCGGTCGCAGTGAACACACATCATTAACACTGTGAATTCAAACAAGGAAAATGAGTTAGGTTTCAGAAAATCATCATGATTGGGCTTGAAATAACTGTCAAAAACAGTTACGGAAAAATCATGGAGGACCTCCGTCGTCACGGTTACAATAATAACCACTTGGCTGAGATAAGGACCGACGGAGGTATACTGTCTGTAGATGATGGGTAACAAACAGCTGTTTCCTCTGTTTAAATGCGATGTTTCTTTGAGCCATCCATCCACCACCTGCCCCAGCTTTAGCGCTATTACAAGTTGAATTTCTGAACCAGCTGCTTTAATTGGACTGGATTAACATTCTACATCTTGGTGTTCTTATCACTTAATAGGGAAAATGTAAAAGATTTTCCTTCTAAGGTGCCTCTTCTCATACAGCAGTTGTGGACCAGTGTCCCTGCGGTTAAAAGATGGCAACGGCTTATTTCCTTGAGTGGTCCGGATTGAAGTGCTGGCATCGGGTAGAGGGACTGTCCTAGGAGGGACATAGGAGGGTAAAGACGGCGAGAGAGGTATATAAAGTGTGTGTGTGCGTGTGTGTGTGTCGGTGGGTGGGTGAGCAGGAGAGAGAGAGACAGAGAAAGAGAGAGAGAGAAAGAGAGAGAGAGAGAGAGAGAGAGAGAGAGAGGGAGACAGAGAGGGAGGTAAATGGCTGCTGGTCTGACGTCAGCGTCTTTTCTTAGCATCCCTCTGTTCCTACAAGGACATGTACAGGTGCCCAGTGCTGAGGGCGCAAACCCCTCTGTTACTCCACAGGAAGGAGACGCTGCTGGCATCGGGGCACATGAAGTCACATTGTCAGATGAAACTGTTACAGACTTTATATTTCAGATCAAATTAGATATGTTGCTCGGATTAGCCCCGACAGTCTCATCTGATCAGATTAGTCCCTGAACCCCCAGCATCACATTGCTGTTGATGATCATTTGGTATTAAATTATAGAGGTGTTTTGCTATGTGTGAGGAGGGATAATGGCGGCGAAGATGATGCCTATAATTAAATCCTCCTTCCCGATTCATGCTCTGCTGGGACGTTTTCTCATGAATCAAGTTATTGTGAAATTGAACTCTCTCCTTTCTGCCCAGGGAAGCCCTTGAGACTCACCCTCAGTGCTGGAATCCCTCGTTAGCAAACGCTGCAGCACTCATATCTTCCTTCTTAACTTCTTCAACACTCCAATCCTCCATTAAGCCTTTCTTAGAGTCTGATAGGCACAGCAGAGCTGTCAAGCTTTTTGGGGCTATAGGGAAGAGCAGGGTCAGTTGGGACCAGGTCTCCAAGTCTGAAAAGCGATGCCAACGCTGAAGTGCCTTCCACTATATACACTATATTGCCAAGAGTATTCACTCACCCATCCAGATAATATAAATCAGGTGTTCAATCACTTCCTTGGCCACAGGTGTATAAAAGCAGCACCTAGGCATTCAGACTGTTTCTACAAACATTAGTGAAAGAACGGGTCTCTGTCAGGAGTCAGTGAATTCCAGTGTGGTACTGTGATAAGATGCCACCTGTGCAACAAGTCCAGTCATGAAATGTCCTCCATCCTAAATATTCCAGTCAACTGTCAGTGGGATTATAACAAAGTGGAAGAGATTGGGAACGACAGCAACTCAGCCAAGAAGTGATAGACCATGTAAAATGATGGAGCGAGGTCAGCGGATGCTGAGGCACAGAGGTCACAGAGGTCACCAACTTTCTGCAGAGTCAATCCTACAGACCTCCAAACTTCATGTGGCCTTCAGATTAACTCAAGAACAGTGTAGAGAGCTTCATGGAATGAGTTTCCATGGCTATCAGCTGCATCCAAGTGGTGCAGTGGTGTAAAGCATGCCACCACTGGACTCTAAAGCAGTGGAGACGTTCTCTGGAGTGACCAATCATGCTTCTCCATCTGGCAATCTGATGGACGAGTCTGGGTTTGGTGGTTGCCAGGACAACGGTACTTGTCCGACTGCATTGTGCCACGTGTAAAGTTTGGTGGAGGGGGATTATGGTGTGGGTTGTTTTTCAGGAGCTGGGCTTGGCCCCTTAGTTCCAGTGAAAGGAACTCTGAATGCTTCAGCATACCAAGCGATGTTGGACAATTCCATGCTCCCAACTTTGTGGAACCGTTTGGGGATGGCCCCTTCCTGTTCCAACATGACTGTGCACCAGTGCACAAAGCAAGGTCCATAAAGACACGGAGGAGAGAGTTTGGTGTGAATGAACTTGCACAGAATCCTGACCTCAACCTGATAGAACACCTTTGGGATGAATTAGAGTGGAGACTGAGAGCCAGGCCTTCCCTCCAACATCAGTGTGTGACCTCACAAATACACTTTTGAAAGAATGGTCAAAAAGTCCCATAAACACACTCCTAAACCTTGTGGAAAGCCTTCCAGAAGAGTTGAAGCTGTTATAGCTGCAAAGGGTGGACCGACGTCATATTAAACCCTATGGGTTAAGAATGGGATGTAACTTAAGTTCATATGTGAGTCAAGGCAGGTGAGCCAATACTTGTGGCAATATAGTGTATATATTTATATATTAGGGATGCACTGATACGATACTAGCATCAGGTATCGGTCCGACACTGTGCGCTCATAATCATAAAGGTGCTCCGATACTACGATTTTACAGCAGCAACATCAGGTAGGCGCGGAGCAGGAGACATGTCAGCCGTGACGTGATTCACAGCTGTAACACCATCTGACACTCTCTGTTGCTAAATGATGGTCCATTTAGGCAAGGCAAGGCAAGGCAACTTTATTTGTATAGCACATTTCATACACAAGGCAGACTCAAAGTGCTTCACATCATAAAACAAAGTGAGAAGAAAAAAAAATAGAAGAATTAAAAGAAAATAATAAAAAATTTAAAAATGCATTACAGAAAGAAAGGAGAATAAAAACATATTTGCAATAATTAAAAACAGTGCAGACATTAAAAGATTTAGCAGAAAGCTATGGTGAACATAAAAGTTTTCAGTCTAGTTTTAAAAGTGGTCAGAGTTGGGGCAAGTCTTACATCTTCAGGAAGTTTATTCCAGCCATTTGTTGCATAGTGACTAAATGATGCTCTCCCGTGATTGTTGTTTACTCTGGGAATCACTAACAGATTGGTCTCAGAAGATGTTAGTGGTCTAGAAGTCTTATGTAGTGGGAGCATATCAGTGATATACTTCGGTCCTAGACCATGTAGTGATTTATATGTGAGCATGAGGATTTTGAAATCAATCCTCTGACATACAGGGAGCCAATGTAAGGATTTAAGAATTTGTGTAATGTGCTCACATTTTTTGGTCTTTGTAAGAACTCTAGCAGCAGCGTTCTGAACAAGCTGTAGCTGCCTGACAGTTTTTTTCAGAAGACCTGCAAGGAGACCATTACAGTAGTCTAGCCTACTAGTAATAAAGGCATGTACAAGTTTTTCTAAGTCTTGAGCTGACATGAGCCCTCTAAGTCTTGCTACATTTTTGAGTTGATAGTAGGCTGATTTTGTTACTGATTTAACGTGACTGTCGAGATGTAAATCAGAATCCATAATAACCCCAAGATGTCTGGCTTTGTTTGAGGTTTTCAGGGACAGAGAGTGAAGGTGTTGAATTACTTTAAACTTTTCTTTTTTAGCACCAAAAACAATTATCTCAGTTTTGTCCTCATTTAGTTGTAGGAAGTTTTGGCACATCCAGTCTTTGACTTGCTCAATGCACTGGCACAGGAGATCTATGGGGCGATAGTCGTTTGGTGATAGTGCTACATAGATTTGGTTGTCATCGGCATAGCAATGGTGGTCAATGTTATTATTTTGCATGATTTGTCCTAGTGGGAGCATGTAGATGTTGAATAAAGTCGGCCCCAAGATTGAACCTTGGGGGACTCCACACGTTACATTGGTAGGTTCTGATACAAAGTCGCCAATGGAAACAAAATAGTTCCTATCTTGTAGATATGACTTGAACCAGCTTAAGACTGTTCCTGAGAGCCCCACCCAGTTTTCCAACCTGTCCAAGAGTATTGAGTGGTCGACAGTGTCAAATGCAGCACTGAGGTCTAGTAGCATTAATATTGAAGTTTTGCCAGAGTCTATGTTAAGACGGATGTCATTTACAACTTTAATAAGGGCCGTCTCGGTGCTATGAAAAGGTCGAAATCCTGACTGGAAGTTGTTGTGGCAGCCAGTTGAAGCCAGGAAGTGATTTAGTTGTTGGAGGACAACTTTCTCAATTATTTTACTTATGAAGGGTAGATTTGAAATTGGTCTGTAGTTGTTGATAATAGAGGCATCTAGGCTCCGCTTTTTTAGAAGAGGTTTAATGACTGCAGTTTTGAAGGCCTTTGGGAAATTGCCTGATTGAATGGAGTTATTAACTATTTGCAATACGTCTATTGATAGGCAGTCAAAAACATTCTTAAAAAAGTTGGTAGGTAAAGCATCAAGGCAGCAGGTGGATGATTTTAGATTTGTCACCGTTTCCACTAGAGTTTTAGAGTCTATGGCATTAAAGCTTGCCGTCATTGCTGTGTTACTTTTGCCTGAACAGGGTGGTGATCCAACTTTTTTGTTTGAGATATTGATGGCGCGTCTGATGCCTTAAATTTTATTAGTATAAAAGAATGCAAACTCATTGCATTTCTGCGTGGAATGGAGTTTAGCTGGTATTTGTGTTGGGGGATTGGTCAGTCTGTCAACAGTTGCAAATAGGGTTTTCGCCTTATTAGTGTTGTTGTTTATGATATTGGAGAAGTATGTTTCTCTCGCACTTTTTAAGACTAAATTGTAGGCCCGGAGGCTCTCTTTGTAGATGTCATGGTGAATATGAAGTTTAGTACTCCGCCAGATTCGTTCAGCCTTCCTGCACTCTCTTCTCTGGGCTGTCACAACAGCAGCTTTTCTCCAGGGAGCCTTTTGCTTACCAGAAATTGTTTTAACCGTAGCAGGTGCAATGACATCTATGACATTCAGAATTTTGGAATTAAAGATGTTTACAAGATCATCAGCATGACATGGGTTAAGAGGTGGTAACGAGGAGATGGCATTTTTAAAGAGTACATTGGCATGTTCATTGATGTACCGCTTTTTGACCTTATTTGATTCTGTTTGTGTGTCAGGAATGAAAGAAATATTAAAGAAAACACAGAAGTGATCAGACAATGAAGGATCAATCACAAAAACATCAGAAACATTGAGACCTTTTGTGATAATCAGGTCCAGGGTGTGTCCCTTACAATGAGTAGCCTCTTTCACATGTTGAGAAAGGTCAAATGTGTCTAGAATATTAAAAAGTTCTTTTGCACCCTTGTCATTCAAATCATCAATATGAAA
Organism: Chelidonichthys spinosus; assembly: GCA_029853015.1. Lineage (NCBI taxonomy): Eukaryota > Metazoa > Chordata > Actinopteri > Perciformes > Triglidae > Chelidonichthys > Chelidonichthys spinosus. The sequence goes on from CM056836.1 coordinate 22,606,435, forward strand.
ATTAAAGTCACCAGTTATAACTAGGCAGACAAAATCAGTGGAGATGCTAGACAATAATTCAGTAAAATCATCGAAAAAATTTGACGAATATTTAGGTGGCCTGTAAATAATTAACAGGAGAACTCTGGGAGAGCATTTCAACACAGCACAAAGATATTCGAATAATGGAAAAACACCAAGTGACATCTGTTTCTCCTAAAATGTATTTTTAAATATAGCAGCAACCCCTCCACCTCTTTTCCCAGATCTACAAACATCAATAAAATTATAGTTGGGGGGTGCTGTCTCGATCAGAATGCTTGCACTGTTATTTTGTTCTAGCCATGTTTCAGTTAAAAACATAAAATCAAGTTTAGAAGTGGTAATAAAATCATTGACTAAAAATGATTTGTTATTAAGAGACCTAACATTTAGCAGACCCATCCTGATGGTGTTATTGACAGGCTTTGAGGTTGACTTTGATTTTGAGAGAACAGGAATGAGATTGTTTAGGTTAGCTGTGTGTTCAAGTTTCCCAATGTTTACTCTCTTAGTAGTCACAACAGGAATGCAGAAGGTGCCATGTTTTGATGTAGGCGACCTTGGGTCCAGCTGATAATGCGGTCTACTGCTGAACCCTTTTCTGTCTCAGTAATATTCAGGGCTGCTGTCAGGGTGGGGAGGGAAGAGTCTTGGAGGAGGGGGTCTTGGATTTTAGTGACTTAGTTGCAGTCTTGGAAGAGGGGGGGGGGGGTCTTGGGTTTTAGTGACTTCGTTGCAGCTTTGGAAGAGGGGGTCTTGGGTTTTGGTAACTTAGTTGCAGCTTTGGAAGAGGGGGTCTTGGGTTTTGGTGACTTAGTTGCAGCCTTGCATTCACAGAGCTGACTGTTTCAAAGAGTTTGTTGAAGTCCTCTCTCAACTCTGTTGATCGTTGTTTTTCAATGTCATTAAATCCAATGTGCAGAATGATATTTTTCACAGTTGGGTGTGCAGCCACAATTTCCAGGATTCTGTTTTCCAAGTCAGACACCGTATCCTTCGGAAAGCAGAGTACTTTGATGTTATTACTGCTTTTCATATCTTTTACAGAAAAGTCACCCACAATCAGATTTTCAGGCCCTGTCGTTAGCTTTCTCTGTGGCTTTAAGTTAGCAGGTCTTACCCTGCTGCGTGGTGGTGGGGGGTTATCCAGGCAGTCAGAGGGGGATCCATGGTCCTGCAGCAGTGGAGCAAACCTGTTCTTTAGTTGAACAGTTGTTTGCTGGGGAGGTTTCTTGGTAGCTCTCCTCTCCCCAGCTGTCCGCTGCTGTGTCCTACGAGGCAGTGGGGTTGAGGAGACGCTGTGCCTGGATGGAGATGGTAACGCAGGCCAGCCGGTCAGATCACAGATATCGGGGCGCTGGGTCCTGCCACATATCCGTTCTCCCATGTCACGGGGAAATGGTCTTCTCTTTGGCTTCACACCAAGTGTGTTCCAGGGAGGATTATCGCTGGTAGATTTATTACCATTTACAGGATCCTCCCGTTTCTTCATAACTTCATTATTGCTACTTAGCTGGGTTCTAGCATGCTCCTGTCCACTGTTTTGAGTCAGTGCTAGAGTGGTGTTGTTCCCACAAAGTCCATTCACTTCTCAATTTACTTCTAACCGATTCATTTTTGTTTCCAGCAGTAAAATCTTCTGTAGGAGTTTATGGTAATCTTCCGTAGAGAAGGGAGGCATCTTCTGCTAATTACCTTTAGCAGGCTCAGGCTTATCTTGTTTGGTAGGCCTCCTCCCGTAGCGTTGAGGAAGTCGTAAAAATATTGAAAAATGCCCGTTTTATCTCAAAGAAAATATAATCCCACTGGTTTTGTAAATATCCAGGAGCTGCTGCTCTTTGTTTCTTATTGAGGAGAAGCAGATAGCAAAAGATAGCAGAAAATCGCAGGCAGGGGTGAGAGCAAAGAGGAAAAGCGTCTGCACTGTAGCAAAGCCGGAAGCATGATTAGGGTCAATTATACGATGAAGAAGGGTATACTTTAGGGCGGGGCTTCCTTGCAATTGACATTATCTAACATACTTACCACAGCAGTATAGCCATGGGAAGATATGAACATTTCATGATTATCCCACGAAAACAGTTGCGATTCACAATATTATCCTGATAATAACCAAATGCATGGTTGCGCAGGAAGTTGTAATAATTTGCAAATGTCTTGTCTTTTCTACGCTCAACCACCTTGTCTGGCCGGCTGGTAGCACCGTCGCTAAGAGCAAGGTCGCATAGCTTTTCTCCGTTCTGACGCCGCGGTGGTGGAATGATGTCACTGCTGATGTGAAGACCGCAGAGTCGCTCCCCAGCTTCTGTAAGGGACTAAAGACCCTGTTGTTCACTGAGTTCACCTGGAATGGCAGGGCGGAGCCAGTAAGAGATGGAGGACGAGGTTTCAAGGGACGAAAGCGAGGCAAGGCTTTGATGAATAACAGCGGTACCGATGCTGACAGCAAGCTTCGGTGTGTGCCTGCGCGCCCGTGTCACTATCTCTGTCACACATGAATCCTGTATCTGTCATTGCCATTTCTGTCCTATTCTGTTTTCGTCAGCGGGCTGCAAAATAACCGGTTCTGGTTTCATCCCCGAGTTTGTGATGAATGGCTTTCTGCCATCGTCCTGACTCCCCCTCTCCTTCTCTTTTCCTTTGTCTCTCTTCCTTCCTCTCAGAAGACAGCGCTAGCTGACAATGAGAAACATCTTGAGCGAAATATGTCTCCCCCCCCCCCCCCACACACACACACAGGCCTGTTTTCCAATCTATAATGCGCCACTGGAAACGCATTTCGTCACACTTTCTCCCTTTTGGCTCCGGGTGTTGGCGTTATTGCCAGTGTGCTCTCATTAGGGGGAATGGGGACACATTTGCCATCGCTGCTGGACTGAGTGGAGCAAATACCTTGCTTTACTTTCATACTCCTTTTTTGCATTGAGGTTTCATATAAAGAAACACCCATCATCATCATCATCATCATCATCATCATCGTCTTCATCATCACCAGACTCCTTTCTGAGTCTCCACTCGGTTCCTCCTGCTCCACACACAGTTTGATGATCCTGCGGTTCAATGAGTGTCGGCCCTCATTACAGAAGCAGCAACAATGGAGCCAGTGGGAGAAGTGAATTGATATGAATGTCTTATACATCATATTAAGGTGCAGTTACGATGAGATTTTTTCCAGCTGAGGATAGCAAACTATTACCATTATATCGGCAGGGGTTTCGTTATTACTGCCTTCAACTCTGCGATTACTGAGAAAACAACATTTTTCAAAACAACGCTGATAAAAATAAATATCCTTGTGTCACCTCTTCCACAGTATTTTGGACCTGAACACACTGTATGAACGGCAGCCAGCTGAGCATTGGTATGCACATAGACATCCTGTGCATATACGGAAGGAAATCACTATCCAGTTGAAATACAAAGCAACATCATTGCAGGACAAAGTGAACACACTAGCCGGTGCCGTCACAATGAGGATGTTTCCTTTGCTTTGTTATGGGCTGGTGTTGCCAGCCTGTGTTGTTTCTTGCTCATGGAAAACCAAAAGGAAATTGTAGATGGAAATTAAGCGAAAAAAGTATTTTGTGAACAATCCGGTCTTGCACTTGATATTGCATCATATACCATGTCACTTCCTGCGTGTGTTTTCGTGACAAAATGTATTTTGGAGACCACACACCTCCTAAAATCTTATAGTATGCGAGCCCCATGTCACCAGTCTGGCATGTAGCGGGACTTCAAGGACTTCACGACTCCAGGTTACAAGACAGGAAGTTATTTCTGACGACTTTGAATGTCTTGTACTATAGACTTTGCTAAATGGATCGTTTTTACATTGTGATATTGTTACTTTTACTTAAGTATGATGATCTGAACCTTTACTCTTCCTCACGTCAGTTTTACTGACTGCAATTCAATGAAAAACATGCACATTTTATATATTTTGTATATAATGTAATTGTGACTGCTGAGAGAGTCAGGGCGAATGTAAATCTGCTCAGCCTGTCCCACCTGGAGGCATGTCAACCCCCCATCACAAACCCCCAGGGCAGCAAAGCCAATCCTGCACAGCCAAATCTTCTTTTCTTCCCTTTTTTAATAGAAGATGAAAACAGACGACAGTGTGTTACCCCAGCTCACACCGGGATGTACACATATACTGTACATCACAGTGGAGGATGTCCAGGGGTTGAGGTCAGTGGTGATGGAATAATCCTCTCTTCTTTCTGCTCCTCTGCAAACGCTCTCTATTTATGGCAGCAAGGCATCAAAAAGGTAAAAGCGCCAGCTGGAGCCATTACTTATTCACAACAAAACCTCCATCACACGTCACCTGGGAGACACACTCGCACACATACAATATTCTCTTTTCAGGTAGCAGAGATTGTGTCTGCGGAAAAGGAAGAGAAGATGCTCATTGTTTCCTAGCTGTAGTTTCACTAGCAAGGACCACACCATCAACGAGATGCGTTTAAGAATTTATTATTATTGACAAAGAGAATGAGGTGTCGAAGATCTTGGTTCTTGAGCGTTTGAGTGCGTTGTGGGGATTCTTGTAGAGAATCCGCCGCCGCTCCCGGGCAGCGATGGACCCCCTCGTGGACCTACGAAGGAGAGGATAGAAAGAATAAATGGGAAGAGAAATGGGGTGGGGGGGAGGGGCGCAGAATACGAGAGCGAAGCGGAGGAGAGGGTCAGGTGGCTATTTATAGAGATGCGGAAGTTGGCACTGTTGAGGTGTGGACCTGCTCCTGAAACTCCGCCAATTAGGCTTCAATTCACTAGCAAGGACCACACCGTCAACGAGATGCTTTTAAGAATTTATTATTATTGACAAAGAGAATGAAGTGTCGAAGATCTTGGTTCTTGAGCGTTTGAGTGCGTTGTGGGGATTCTTGTAGAGAATCCGCCGCCGCTCCCGGGCAGCGACGGACCCCCAAAAACCTCCAATTACTTAAGGAGAGATTGAACAGATTTGAGATCTTTGGGATCTGAACGGATGTAGCGGTCGTACGTTTGGGAGGACCGGCGGCCCACGGGACGTATGAAGTGTTCTGGGATGCCACTATGGGAGGCTGAAGTGGCCGCTCCGATTCTGAAGGAGTGCCCGGAGTAGTTGTCGGGCCAAATACCGGACAATGAGAGCATGAGGCGAAAGTGATGGTGGGACTAGAATCGTGTAGCCACTTGGGACTAGAATCGTGCAGCCACTTGGCCGGAATCCGAAATGAAGAAGGGATCTGTCATGTTGTGCTGTGAGATTTGCAGAATTGCGAAAGTTTGCGAGGTTTTCGAAGGGATTCAGTGGTGATTGGACCTTGAAGAAGAAGACGGGCATGGGCGGACCGAATTGGTTTTGCTTAGCTGTAAGTGGAGCACCATAAGGTCGTCTGAAAAGCGAGACGAGTCGAAAATGCCAGTATGACGGCTTGAGTCGAAGCAGAGGTTGAGGAGGTGAATGCGGAGCATCTGAGGAAACCAATGAGGCGAGCAAGAACATTGCTTCCGAGGTTGGGCGACTTGAGGAGTGCCGTACCTGGAACGGATCGTGCGGAGGCAGGTGGACTGTCGACAGTAAGTCGACAGTAAGAGGAAGACGATGAGAGTTTGTGGCTGGCTCTTGGCGTGGGAGTCCTTTAATGAGGGAAGTTATCTGGGGATGGCTGGTGGCTAGCTTGGAGAAGAAGCTGGTACCGCTAAGGTACGCTGTGATGGTGTGTGTTTGGATTGCCCTGATGGAATGGGCGTAAGTGATGAAAGAGTCAAGGTGATAAGATCGAACGACGGAAAGGTTGCGTTGTATTGGTCGTGGAAGAAGTGGAAGCTTTTCCAAGTTGTCAAGTAGGACGAGGGGGTTGAGGGTGATATGGAGGAATGGCTTTGGAAAGGTATCGGCGTGAGGTGCCAAGCTTCGGAACTTCTGCAATGGGAAGCAGGAAGGAGAGTCAGCGATAGTGTTTGTTTGACCGTGAGCTGCGCGGAGAACATATTCATGTGTAACGGAGTGCCGGATGGGGCTCTGTATGAATTGCATGGTGGATGGAGAATTGGAGCGTCCTTGTTAATTATGTTGACGACTGCAAGGTTATCTGAGTATATGTGGATGGACTTGCGGGACCATTTGTGTCCCTGCAAGATGGCGGTGACTAATATAGTATAGAACCATCTTCCGTTGTAGAAGCCCCCAAAAGGACTGAAGGAGAAGCGTCAATGTACAGATGGATGTCATGTGGGTGAGTCGGTTGGTCGTCATAGAAGAAAGTGACTCCGATTCCGATTAGTGAGGAGGTTAAGCCACAGATGGAGTTTGGCAAGGAGGGGCCCTCTGTTTCTCTGCGGATGATGTAACTCCGAGGTCGGAGAAGACTGAAGTAATAATCAATTAAGACAGTTGAAGGTTCAACTGAGGAGAATGGAGATAACTTGTGCAGCTCAATACACAACTCTGTCCAAGAGAAAGCAGAGAAAGATTGTGCCATTCAGAGCAGACCGGGGGCATTTGTGATGTGGAAATGTGAGTCCGAGAAGAGAAATGAGACAGAAAGAGAAAGCATGTGATACATAGTGGATGCAGGAGCAGTCATTACACTGCACCTCGCACGTAAACGTAGGGATAGACAGAGATTTTGAGAAAGTATGGTATGAAGTACAGAAAGAACCAGAAAAGTTATGTTTGAAGCCTTTCTATTGGACAGATGAATGTTCTGCTGTGTCAGTGACTCCTCCCCTCTTGTAAAAAGAGAAAGACGGACACGCCACCGCAGGCCGTGTGATGTATTCAATGAGCGTCAGAACTACGATTAGCTTAAATTTGCCGTGCATCATATACGTGTTGCTGTGTAAAACGACGGCCTTGTATGAGCAACTACTGGCTTTTTATATGCTTTGGATCGACGTTCTCAGCTAAACTCAGCTTTCTAGTAACGCATCTTCAAAACGTTGACGTAAATAAACACAAGGTACGGCGCAGGCATCTCCCCCTCCCACCTCAACTGAAATGTGATGTGTGTCGGGCCTCGGCTTGCTCGGGAGAGGGGCGCACCAGCCGCCTCAGACACTCACAGACCCGGTTATAAATAATCTTATCGGTTATAATATCTTATTATTTTTATCACTTGTCAATATTGTTGCTTATCACTAATGCAAAACAAGTTGCATTTAGTGCCGTGATGCCGTCGGCATAGGTTTCTGATGTTTTTAATTTTGCAGAACATGTTGTAAGGACAAATGCGGTTCAACCGTTTGCAGAAATTAAATGGGTTTAGCCACGTACACCAAAACCCTACTCAGACGTAACACTTGCTGTTTCCCATATTTTGCATGCTCAGCTTCCTCCCACAGTCCAAAGACATGCAGGATGGGGATAGGTTCATTGATGACTCTAAATTGCCCGTAGGTGTGAATGTGAGTGTGAATGGTTGTTTGTCTCTACATGTCAGCCCTGGGATAGACTGGCGACCTGTCCAGTTGTACCCTGCCTTCGCTCAATGACAGCCTGGATCGGCTCCAGCCCGGCGTGATCCTGAATCCAGGATAAGCGGTAAACGATGGATGGATGGAGAAAACATCTCATCAATCTGCTCAAAGATGGCTTGGATATCATACAACGTGTTGGAAATGGCCTTCATGCACAGGTGAAAGCTGCACTTCCATCACCACTTCCAGCATCACCTGAAGACTGGGTGATCATCAAAAATCACAGGAGAAAACTCTGGAAGCAAAGACACTACACGGATCCATTCCAAGTTCTCCTGACCACAAAGAGAGCAGTGCATTCAATGCAAACACATTCCAAGTCCGGAGGGAGAAGATCCTGTCACTGGTTCGACTAAGAGGCAAGGATGAAATAACACCTTTCTCCACCAGTAGCATGCCAAGCTCCAACAAGTGACAGCTGTGTCACCACCGACAGTGAGTAGTCAATCGCATCACCACAACCTAACACCCCGGTGCGAGGGGAGGAGTGCAGATTGGGTTCTGCTCGCACACCGACCTTCAATACACGTCAAGAAGGTGTGACAGTTGTGGTGACGTAGGAGACGTTCTCTGTCCAACAATGAAGCCATGGCACACTTTCAGGTACATGGTTGGAGCTTGAGAGAAGAAGCATGTGTGTTACTATCACTAACTAGTGATGGCACTTTTCCTCATCTGTGAATTACAGCACGTGACTCCTCCAACATTGCAGAGCCTTGGAAAAGTCCTCCACAACAACAAAATCATCCACGAAGATGGTGACGACGATGATGTGTTCCCAGAGCTGAATATCTTGTCAATGGCAGACAAAGGAACACAGGCAAAGACAAACAGAGGAGAGATACTGTGAGTACAGAAATCAATCGCACAACCAGGAGGTATGGTTATGACATGGAGGAGGAGACCAGCAGTAAGAAGGAGTCTCCGCAGGTCAAGTCTTCCTGGTCGGAGTCAATGAACCAGCTGATAAGGAAACTGGACCACCTTAATCTAGACATAGAGGGGGCTCTGAGTGTAAACTCCTCCCCCTCCGACACACCCTGCACCCTAGGATGCCTTTTCAAAGTCCACGTTACAACAAGCCCTGAATGAGTGAGTTCTCCAAAGACCAGACAGAGGGAATCATTGTTTCCTTGAAGCTCACTCTGGGAACTGGATGAAGACATTCACTAGCGGGAAGCTGTGTGCTTGCAGGAGCCTGGACACTCATTCTCAGCAGAGCACCCGTGGACCCAAGTCCACAGGTTCATGAAGCAAAGGGTCTGTGCCCTACTCTCAATCTGGACTCCAGTCCTCTACTCACTATCCTCGCAACTGTTGTTGATTTTGGGCCGAAAGTCCTGGATCTCCTACGCATGGTGAAGCACAAACCGAGCTCCATCACCTTCTCACACTACAACCGTCCCTCTGGATCTGGCGGACATTCTTTTATCAATGAGAGTTCAGATGATGGAGAGTCTTCACTGGAGGAGCCCACAGAAAAGGAGAAGATCAATCTAGAGGAGATGAGAAGACGGCTGCAAACAAAGCTAAGAATGACAAAGATAGTGATGAGGATTGTTTGTAAGGAATGAAATCATGTGTCCTCTATGAGTTAGAAGGACAGCAAAAGCTCTCAAGGACTAAGAGTTGTTATGATGTGATGTTTTAAATCACTGTGAATTTACATCATTGATGTCTCGCTCTTAAAGTCTTTGTGTACTAAATGAAGTTGTATGCTTAGCTGTTCGACTGTCTTTTGCGTTTGTCAGAGAATGACAAAAAGGGAGAAATGTGATGGGAATTTTTCATTTAGTAGTTCTTTATAGTATAATTAGTAGTTTGAGTAGTTTTTACTCATACTATTCCAAGTGTCATGAGGTAACCTGTATTCTGCACTCATGTCATGTGTTACATGAGTTGTGAAATGCATCTTGTGACACCAGCACAGCTGGCAAGTCAATATGGATCTATGGACACTGATGAGTGGTTCAAACACCACATTCTGGACAAAGTTCTCCGTCTACACAAACAACGGAACAATGCTTTTCTGATGACACATCACAAACAACTGTATAAAAAGCCCTTCTCAAGACTGAAGACTTGGTCAGACTCTTAAGGAGTCTGCCCCTATCTGGCCAGATAGTTTGCTCTGAAGCTGTATGTCGGTGATGCGGTCCGCTTGGACACCCTGTTTGCGAGGGCTTAGACTTATTAGACTTTGTCTGTTTACAGTCTGTCTGTAGCGACTGCTAGCCTGTTTTTGGACTCTTCATAGAATATGTTACTAAAAGCCCTGTTAGGATTTGTATTCTTATTTCTCATCAGGTGATCATAAACTGATTTCCACCACAGAAACGAGTTGCTGTGGTTGTTGGAAAAACGGCGGGGGGGCGCTGGCATCCCGGTGCCAGGAGCCCCGGCTGAAACGGGCTGCTGTGGTTGTTGGAAAAGCGGCGAGGGGGGCGCTGCATCCCGGTGCCAGGAGCCCCCGCAAAGGTTAGCTGCGGTGACGGCTGGAACTGGATGGCGGTGGGCGCTGTGGCATTTGCCCTTGGGGTTGTAGGTAGCTTTTGCTGATGATGACAATCCTGATGGAAGTTGGAGGGTCCTGGAATCCGTCTGGGCGCTCCCTCTGGATTGTAGAGATGACGAGAAGTGGTGGCGGAAACTCTGGAGTTGTTTGATCTGGCAGAGGATCTCTGTCTCTGCTTTTGCTACTGCTCTTGTTTTCTTAGGGCTGTGTTTGATGGTACTATTAGCCCCCGGTTCTTTTGTTGGAAGCCCAAGGATAAACCAAGGAAATCCTCAGTTCATGAATAGAGAATTTGTTCAGGCCGCAGTAAAGTATGGCGGGCGTGGGCTCGGAATGGCAGGGCTCGCGCAAGATCTCCGTCGGAACGAACCTTGTTCCCTGGTGCTGGATACATTTTAATTTCTTGGGCTGGGACTGCCCCGTGAGGAAGTTAAACTTTCACGCAACCGAGTCTTACTGGTCAGTTGTCTCTGATGTGGACTTACGGAAATGTAATATGAATCGTGTTTGAGTGTTGTCCTTCAGGCGTTCAGGTTTTTGTTTATTTATTTATTTTTAATTATTTATTTTATTTATTTTATTTATTTTATTTATTTTATTTATTTTATTTATTTTATTTATTTATTTTTTTGCGCGCAAGCTGTGTTCGCTTTTGATGCGTTTCCGTGAGCCTAAAAGGTTCGAGAATATCATTGATATAAATGGTAAAAAGGACAGGACCCAGGACAGAGCCTTGTGGCACACCTTTGGTTACAGGCAGGAAATCAGAACAAAAATGACCAGACTTTACACATTGGTGCCTAGAAGATAAATAGTCAGCAAACCAATCACAGGCATTAGCATGTAACCCTATGTTATGTAGACTATTCAACAGTATTTGATGATCGACTGTATCGAATGCTTTCGACAATTCAACAAATAAAGCAGCACAGTGTTTTTTCTTGTCTAATGCTGTGATTATGTCATTGGTAACCAGAGAGATGGCTGAAGTTGTACTGTGATTGGCTCTAAATCCTGATTGTCTGGGACTGAGTGTCGAGAAGGTGGAAAGAAAGCCCTTCAATTGATTGTTTATCAATGTCTCAATCACTTTTGCAAGGCAAGGTAACTTAGAGATAGGACGATAATTGTCTGGGTTATCCCTGTCTCCTCCTTTGTGCAGGGGAATGACATGGGCGGATTTCCAAACAGGGGTTATACAGATATGCCACGCCTCTGCCAAGGTCTGGCACACCTTAGGCACTGTCCCTGACTTCCACGCAATGTTGAAGAAATGTGTTATCCAAGACAGCCCCTCTCCGAAACAAGCAAAATAAAAAATGAATAAATTAATAAAAAAATTATATAACTGTGAATTTCATAAAGAAAGAAACTGGTAATACTCACTTACAAGTACATCAAAATTGTACTTGAGTACACTGCCAGGATCATTGGCTGGAACACTGATAGCTGGATGACTTTGAAATAATTAATCAAAAGCATTTAAATAGTCCCTCAATAAATCACATCTGAGGAATCAAACTGAAAAAATGAATTCACACTTTAACAAGAGCAAACACAGATACTGATATACTGGAAATATACAGTATACATGAAAATGTGGACCTTTAATACAAACACATTTCAAATACTGATCAGAAAGAAAATAAATGATTTTGAATCTGTGCATATAATCAGCATAAGACATCACATTTCTAATGTATCTGCTTAAATATCCTCTCAGCAGCTTAAAAGCCCATTTGAGTCAAAGCTGTGATGCTCATTCTTCTACCAGCTGTGTTAAAGAGTGCAAAGCACCAATTAACGACTCCTGGTATTAGACACGCCCTCCTGCTCCGGTGCTTCGACTCGGACGGCGAGTGAAAGGTGACACTGAGGCAGATTGCACAAATGCACAATCAAAAGGAGGTCACACTTTGACTTTTACAAAGTGATGAAAGAGTAGCTTTTTTCTACTTTTTTAAGTGCTGAGGCTACGCTGTATCTCCAGCAGTGCTCACCAGATATGATTGTACCAAACGCAGTGAAACAAGGCCACTAACGTTGGCATCTGAACCCAGCAGCACCTGGACACCTTTTAGAAAGAAAGACAGAGATGGCATGTAAGCTATAATCAGTGTGGAATCTAATGTATTACTTTTATACTTTGACACCACTGAATTTAATGTAGGGGAGACCTGGTTTTAACATGGACAGTTTTAGAGGGGATACGCTCATTTTGAGGAAAGAAAGTATTTTTTTAACTTCATTGTTTTTGTGATAGCATTGTCTGCTTTGTATTTTTAAATCATCAAACGTTATTCATGTTTATTGTGTGTCTGTGTAGATATCTTTCATGCAAGCTGTTAGTCCTAATGTGTTGTAAGGTAAGCTAGTTCATGACTACAAGAGGCTGGGTTGGTTGTAACAACATGTCACACATTTACATAGTTTGTTCAGTGTTTTCAATTATTTTGAAATGTTAATCACACACACACAAACAAAGACACACACACACACACTAGTGTTCAATTATTGATGATGGCGGACATTTTGTTCAGTTTTATTATTATTTTTATTATTAATTATATTAAAATATTATTATAACACACAGGGCAATTACGTGAAGTTCTGAAGTTCTGAATAAAAAAGTTTTTGTCATAATTCTTTTTTCTTAATGTTACATTTCACCCCGGGGTAAATCATAATGTCATATTTCACCCCAGGGTAAATCATAATGTCACATTTCACCCCAGGGTATGTTACAAGTAACCCGGACCATGGGGTGAATTGTAAAATTTCCCTCCTTGTGTTTGAGACTAAACCATGCATTTTGTGTTTGTGTTGCAGAGATAAAGCTGCACCATTTAATAGCAGACACATTTAACTACATTGTCACACATTTTGAACACACTAGCTTAAAAGAGCTACAAGATACAAAAGTCAAAATGTTACAACCATCCCCGGTCTCTCTATGTTACTCGGTAGGCTGACCTTTAAAAATGTTTGTAGCAGTCTAGAAAAGGTGAAGTAAGTACAATTATGAGTTTGGAAGTGACCACATTGTAATTAAACCCCCTGATAATCACTATTGCATTCAAGCCCACTGGAGCCGCCAACGTGATTTGGCAGCCCGGCGCTCCCAATATTTCTCTGACTGACGCTAATGGCTGCCAACTGAATTTTTTGTTGGGGGGGGGCAAGGTTACTTTCTGATTTGCACCTTATTAACTCAACAACTCACGAATGAGCATGTGTGCTGAGCCAATATTCAATTAAAGTCATAATCCAAGCCTCAACAGCAAAGACTGAAAAATGACTATGTCTGATGCATAGCATGAGCATGTCTGAATGACAATTAAATGCGGTCATTAAACATACATTATGGAGCAGAAATGAAACGGAGAGAAAGAGAGGGGTTGGAGAGCAGCTATCTAATTGTGACCGAGCTGGTGCCAGCTGGAATCCATCTCTAGTCCCATTAAGCTAGGGAGAAAACAGATCAGTTGTTCCAATGGCTACAGCTCATGAAAAGAATTAAAACATTAAGTTAAACCAAACTTTTCCCCCTCCATGATATGAGCGTGGAAATGTATTATATCTTATGAAAATTATTTATTTACTCTAAAGTAAAGGAATTAACTTGTTTTTGTCACTTGAGATGACATTGAATTCCCAAGAGACTCATGCTAACACTAATCAAACCAATTTTTGTGATCAAAATGGAAGTTACATCTTAACTTGTGACTGTGAACATCGTCGATGTGATTAAAACGTTTTCTCCGGGTAATATTTCACAATGTTTAACCATGACGGGCTGGAACTCCACAAAATCACACACACACACACACACACACACAAACACACACACACACACATAGTCAACAGATCCATTGTTAAAGGTGCTATTGACAATATTGATAACATCCAACCACTAGATGTCGCACTCGCACTCCCCCCTTCCATCACATTCGTCACAACGCAGCAGTTGTTCCAAGCGTGTGTGCCCTCAATGGGTTGCCAGTTCGTTTCTTCCCCAAGAGACAAACACGCACTGGTTTTTAGATACATTGCGCAAACTGACCCGATTGATAAAAGGACTAACGTTAGATAGTGTCTTGCACAACATTGTAACCATTAGATTCCGACAGGACAGCTAAGAAAGAGAAGTTAGCGTCATACTGTTAGCCGTTAGATTCCCGTTAGTTAACGCGACAATGTCGGTGTAACTGTTGGAAATCTAACGGTTATTACACAGTGATAAGATATTCAAAAGATAAATAAATCTGATTGACAAGAGCTGTGACACACAAAAAGTTACACCGACACTGTTGTGTAACTGAGTGGAAGGAGGAAATACACTGTGTTGCTAGCTAGATTTAACAATATCTTACCGGTCAAGAAGAAAAGTAGCCACCTCGGCGTTTTCAGTCCTTGAAACTCCTTCAACTGACTCCGACGATCAAACGCTGAACTTCCTTTTGTCACTTAGCACTGATACCAAAATGCCTCCAGCTTACCGTCAAAGTCAGCCATTTTTCCCTTTTTTCCACACTAACTGGCAACCCCAAAGACACTTGACTCCTGACGCAGAGATACCACGTGATACCAACGTCATTATTCTATTGGCTCACAAGCCTTGCTAGAAACCGCAGATCACATCTACACAGTGTAGGAATTTTGTTCACAAGTTAGTCAATCAGAAGGACCTCACAGAGTCTATATTGCGTTATTCAGATTCTGTAGGAGGATCACGAAGACAGCGAAGTCGTTGGTTCTTTAGTGCGCCATGGCTTCAGGCATTTATTTGCAGATGGACGTCAGATAATACAAACGTCTGGAGAAACAGTCTCTTCTCTAGCTAAAAGCTGCTGTGTGCAACACAGTGCTCTATACCAGAGGCAAGAAGTTCTTGCGTCTATTCTATCTGCTCCAGAATATATACTGTTACAGAGGCAGGGCTATGTGTCATGCTTACGCGTGCAAATGTGTATTTTTGGTATGGTAGTTCCCCTTCTAAGCTGAGATCGGCTCCAGCCCCCCCCCCCCACCCCGCGACCCTGAACACAGGATAAGCGGTAGACAATGGATGGATGGATAGTTCTTCTTCTGTCCCTGAGAAGTTGGGGCACCATCTGCTTGTTGGCTTCCTCTTCCGGTCCTGTGAAGAAAACACTCATGCGCTTCTTATGCTAACTGACTCCTTATTTGGTGAAACTCTGCTTGTAATGTCCTATTTATCATGTCCGTGCGCTACTGTCATGCATTGAGCGTCTCCCTCTATTGTCTATCTGGCTCAGACTGGTTTCTCCCTACCTTATAATACTGAATACATGTTTGTGCAAGCTTCTGCTGTTTTTGTTCCTCTATTGTGGTTAAGTAAGTTCATGGAGGGTGTGTAAGTTCATGAAGAGTGTATAGGTTCATGAAGAGTGTATAAGTTCTGTTCGGCTGAGTTCATGCTCTACAAGGAGTGACTCTTGCAACCTCCTTTACTGATTGTTATCTTCTATTGCTCTGCCGCCTTCTGAGGGTGATAGAATAGGTTAATATCAAACACATTACATGATTCTTAAACATACATCGTTCAGGTATCATCATACATTTTAAGCATCATTATATCTACAATTCCCCCTGTTGATCACTCCCAAGAGTTATCAATCCTTTGGAGTGGCTTAAAATGCCGACTCTTCTTCTTCCTCAAGTGGGTTACCTGTGCTGGTGAGAGCACTTGCTCTTGTTGATTAGTCAATAGGGCTGCCTCATATGGGGGCGCCGTTGGGTCCACATCCATAGTGGCTAACATTTAGTACCTGGGCCCTTCTCTTTTCGTCATGGCAGTCTCTAGGATTCTTTCAGTAAGAGAACGAAGGAATGGGATACAGCAACATCCACACAGTGCAAGCATGGCGATAGAGATTATTAGAGATGTTAGTGCTGTCATAATCAGGGTTTTCCATTTTCCAAACATATTTTCAAACCACGCTGACAGGGGGTTCTCCACTCCTGAATGAGATTTCAATTCCTCTGCCATCATTTGCAACTTTGTCAGTGACTTGGTTAGAGATCCGTCTGGGGCCGTGTTGTTGGGTATTAGAGTACAACATTCCTCTCCAAACATAGAACAGACTCCTTGTTTTTCTGCGAGTAACATGTCTAAGGCTACTCTGTTTTGGGAGGCCACTAGGGACGTTGCACTGAGTTGCTGGTGTACGGCGGCTAGAGAGTCTCTGGTCAAATTTGTCAAGTGCTGGACTTGGTAGTGAACATAGTTAAGTCTGTCCACGTTTTTGTTTACTGTGATAAAGAGGAACAGTGATTCAAATCCTGCTCCAACTTGATCTGCTAATTTGTATTCCTTTGGCACTCCCCTTGGTACTCCAATTGCATCTATGTATACCGGAGAACCTTCTTCCAAATTGATTTCGCATTTGACACAGTGATGACGGTGCAGAATGCCTGCAATTTCGGGGAGATTAGTCATGTTGAAACTTATTACCTTCATAGGGGTTAGCAGACTTATCAGACCACATCGTCCTGTCCATCCTCTCGGGAGTCTGTCCCTTATTATCGGGCCTCCACACCACCACCAAACATCACTTCGCATGACAGTGAAGTTCATGTTTGTAGATACCACTTGACTACATTGTGAGATGGAAACATTGCCCATGAACAACGAGTTGTCCGAGCCGTTATGGCGTTTGACGATGCCATTCTGGCTTTCGAAACAGGTGATATTTTCTGGCAGTTTTAGGATGAATGAAGGGGGGCGCTGTTGTTTTGGCATTTGAGGATAGATCTTACCGTAATCAACCGAGCAGTTGACGCCTGAGTCATTGAACTGAGACTGGTTTGCAAAGTACTTGTATATACAGTCTATGATGCCGTCTGTTGTGTTATTTTCTCTTTCGAACACTGTGGAAATCAGTTTCAGATTCATTCTAGCTGCCATACATACTATGCAATCCCTTTTCGTGGCATGGCCTGCGCTGCTGACTATGGACAGCCACGCGTTGTAGTCTACTACCATGCCTGTTTCCATGAAATATTTTTTGCTTTCCTTTGAATATTTTGGGTCGTCCCATACTATAGTTCTCAGACTCTTCCTGTTTGAGGTGGCCTGATTGATCATTGGTTGGGTGTTATTTGTAGTCTCGTTCTTCCATTGGGGGCTAACCAGTATTTGGAATGCTGTATCGTGCCCTGTTTGGTATGCCCAGAGTAGTAATCCCCATGTTGCCGTGGTATTATCAAGTTCCATGGTCATATTTCCTTTGAACTTAAACGTCAACTTTAGCTTCCTTCCGGTACCTGAGCCTATAACTTGCATCGTGATTATCTGTTGATGATGTCGCACATTCTGTGTGGTTGGGTAACAGCCTACTGTTCCTGAATATGTCACGCACGTTCCCCAGGATGTATCTAACATGTCATTAGTGAGGTACCATCCGGACGGATTGTAAGTGCCTGCATTTGGTCCTCCCCTCATACCGGGGATATCGCTTAGACTTATTTCAAACGTTGTGGTGTGGTTCAGAAAAGGGCACAGTTGGGTAAGTGAAGTGTGGCCTCTCCCTGTACTAAAAGGAGCTGAAGTTTCTGGTGTTGTATGTCCCTGTAGTGCACGTTTGGTGCGATTAGGGGGTTGAGTAGAGTTGGATGAATGCGAGCCGCTAGAATCTGGCTACAGCCACAGTGGGAGGACAATTATCAGAGCGACTGTTAGGAGGAAACACAGTGTTCCTCTCAGGCCACACAGGCCTGGGTGTCGGAACGGGTGCCATGGGCGGGGTCGGTTGAAATCCATGTCTTAGCAGACGTCGAGCCACGTACAGATAAGGTACAATACTGCCAGAACTACAATTATCACGGCTATGAGGAGGAATATAAACACTGTCCAATTTTGTTTTCGCTGCTCTTTTTGTAATCTTATTGCAAATGCAACGTGCTGTGACAGAAGGCCACTAACCGGTGTGTGTTGGTTGGTCATGTGTTTTGATGGTATGCCACTTAGTTATTTTGTTGTTCAGCCAGATCTGTTCTTACTTGGTCTAGAGACCTTTTCGGAGCCTCCCCTTGTCTGCACCTAGACAGATGAACCCACTTGTCTTCCCCTCCCTGTAGTTTTACTGCTGTGGAAGTTCTTTCCACCACCTTATGGGGGCCTGTCCACCTGGGATGTGTCCACTTTCTTTTTAATGTCTTTACGTACACCCAAGGTTCTCCCAGTAGAGTCAGTGGTGTTGGTGCTGGTCCTTTCCCACCTTGGCTACCAGCCAAAGTCTTTACCCAACCCTGGAGTTGAGCGACGTATGTCCTTGCTAGCCCTGGAGCACTTCCTGGCTGCAGTGGTTCCTGGGGCCTTATGTACTAAGAATTGCGTGGATTTCCTACTGAAACATGGCGTACGCTAGAATCCAGAAACTGTCCTACGCACAAAATAAATCAGATGTATCAAAGTGTGCGTACGCATGGATCCAAGGACTTTTCCTTTGTACATCCCAATCAACGTGGAATTGAGCGCACATGTGGAAGTGCTAAACTCCTCCCTGTCCACGGCCCCATTTAAATATGCAAATGATTTTAAATAGGACCTGCATCGGGGATTCCCCTCTCTGCACCATCAGATCTAGAAAATGAGTAAAGGGAAGAAGCGCAACTTCACCGAGTCTGAGCTCGAAACGCTCTTAAACCAAGTCGAGACTCGAAGAACAGTATTATTTGGTAGCCTCTCATCAGGCATTAACACAAAAAAAAGAAATGTGAGTGGGAGCGTGTGTGTGAGGCAGTGAACACTGTGGGGTCGGAGCAGCGCACAATACCTGAAATAAAAAAGAAATGGTCCGACGTGAAGGTGGAGGTGAAGAGGAGGATTTCGGCCCACCGCCGAAGCGTGACTGCAACGGGCGGGGGGGGCAGGAGGATATTAATATATTATATATTATATTATTATATATATTAACGACTGCAGAAGTGCGCCGTGGCTACTGCAGTGTGACATTTCCAACTTTACGCACACGTTTATCGACACAAATACTGAACACAAGGAGACAATAAAGGGCTTGTTAGATAGCTCTGCCGCTCTATTTTCACCAGGGAAAAACAAATGCACATATTTGAATGCACGTGCCCAAATGGGCATTGTGCTGGTTTACATTCGGGGCGCAATTAAACGGATACATTTCCTCACCGAGAAGCCACCCATCGCGCACCGTGCCAGCCTCCAGCCTGTTACCAACCATGCTATTAGTAAGAATGAACGAGTCATGCGTTGAACCAGACCACCTTGCCACGATGTTGGTGAGCTGCATTTGCGTATCACATATTATTTGAACATTTATTGAATGAAAATGTTTCCATGTTTTCGGCCGCAGCTCTGCGCACAGCTCCAGTAACACTGGCCTCGGCAACTTAAAACGACTCATGAGCCAGTTGTCGTCATTTGCTAACATATCCTCCCGTTCTCTAAAAACCCTCTGTTACCGTTTGCGATGTCTTCTAACAAGGCCAAGGCTGCCATTGTTAATGCCATTTTTTCATCATCATTTTTTCATCACTTTGCGCATGCTTTTATACCCATCCATATGATTGCAAACACCTGTGTGTTAATTGTCCATTAATGTGTCTCTGATGTGCACATTACTCTGAGGACTAATTGTTTTCACATAATTAACAGTTTCCCAGCATCACCTCAGAGTGTCGCCGAAGGAACAATAGCTGTAGAAACGTGCGTACGCCAGCCATGAAGCTGCCGTGGGACACCGCACATTTCCACGCTCATTTCACTTTTGATACATCTGAATGTTGGCGTGGAAAATAACGTATGCCACGTTTTTGTGCGTACGCAACATTGATACATGAGGCCCCTGGTGTCTTGGTCCGGGGATCGTTCAACCTGTAAATAACTCATAGGGAGTAAACTTCTTTTCTCTGTTTACGCTTGCTCTTACAGAATATAGTGCCATCGGCAGACAGTCTAGCCATGGTAACCCTGTGGTTGCCATCATTTTTGCTATCTTCTCTTTCAGAGTTCTGTTACACCTCTCTACTCCTCCCTGACTTTGTGGGTGGTACACTGTTCCGAACGTATGTTTTAACCCAAACATCTCTTCCACTTGTTTAAGATCTTTTGCTCTGAAATGAGTGCCATTGTCTGAATGTATCACTCTTGGCATTCCGTGTCGGGGAATCCAGTCATTTGTCAGAAATTTGCACACTGTCTGTGCATCTTCCTTCTTTGCAGGTACAGCTTCTACCCATCCTGAAAATCGATCATAAGCTACCAATAGGTACCGATAGCCTCTGCAGGGATCAATCATATCCGTGTAATCAACACAGATTTCCTCTCCCGGCCCTTTTAACAGTGGACGGGCTCCTGCTTGGGGTGAGAACGTGGGTGCTACATTATATGTGCTGCATACTGAACATGATTTTACTTTGTCTTTTATCATGGCTGCCATGAAGGGATGCCACCATCCGTTCATGGTGAGGTGCATCTGTCTTATTCCTTCATGTGTTGGTCCGTGTGCTTCTTTAAGCAATGAGCGTGCCAGTGAGGATGGCAACACTGGTCTCCCTGTTTGTGGACATCGGAACAGTCCTTCCTTTCCTCTAACGGCTCCTCTCCCTATCCACATTGACCTTTCCTCTGGAGCACTCTCCTGCTGGAGTGCTGCTAACTGGTCAACTGTCCATCGTGGGGGTGTTGGCTCCACGGCTTCTGCCAGCATTATTAATGATGGGACTTTATATCCCGCTGCTGTTTTGGCCGCTGAATCGGCTGCTGCATTTCCTGCTGCTGTTTCTGTTTTGTCTGAGCTGTGTCCTTTGCATTTTATCACCGCTACCTCTGCTGGTTTCATTATTGCTGCTCTCAGCTGTCTCATCTCTCCCTCATGGTGGATTGGTAGTCCTGTAGCTGTGAAAAAACCTTCTCTTTCCCACTCTTTTAGTTGACAGTGTACTGCTGCACTGGCATATGCAGAGTCTGTGTATATGTTTACTCTTTTTCCTTCCCCTAGGTTGCATGCTGCCGTTACTGCCATTACTTCTGCCAGTTGTGCTGATGGTTTTTCTTTCACTTCTCCTGTGCTGAGTGTCTTGAACTGTCCCTGTTCCTTGGTGACTTCTGCCCATGCTGCGCTTAGACCGCCATTCTGTTTTCTGAAACAACACCCGTCCACATACAAGTTCAAGTCTGAGTGAGTCAGAGGTTTAGCAAGTAAGTCTGGTCTTATTTTGGATGCTACGGTGGTCAGTGGGACGCAGTCATGTGGTTCTCCTGTAGTCATACAACTTGCGGCATTGATCCCTTCATGCGTGTAGGTGATATGTGGGGCATTTAAGCTTTCCTCGACTTTCCTGTGCCTGCTGCCTGATAATGTAAATACTGATGAAGAGATCAGTGCCATAACGCTGTGTAAGGTCAATACCTTAAGAGGGTGTCCTGCTACCACATGTTCCACCTTCTGGAGTACTCTGGCTAGCCCTGCTGCATGTCGTACACACGGGGGCTGTCTTAATTCCATGTTAAGACAGCTCCCACTCCCTTTTCGGAGGTGTCTAAGTAGAACGGCTCTTTGTAGTCTGGAGTCTGCAGAGCTGCTGCTCCTGCCATCTCCTGCTTGAGTCTTATAAAGGCTTCTTCCGCCTCTACTGTCCATTTTGATAGGTCTCTCTGATTTCTCATTCCTGCTTCAGGTACCATCTTTCTCAAAGGGCCTGCTTTGTTGTTGTAGTCTGGGATGAAACTGCACCTGTGGTCTACAGCATTGTAACTTTTTCCTGGATGCTTTGTATCCTGTTTTGGCCAATGCTTTCAAAACTGCTTCCGTAGCTTGCATGCAATGCTCTGCACTGTCTGCAGACAAATTTGTAGACAAATGGTTTTGTCTGGAAGTGTAACTTCCTGTTTCAAATGTTGATTCAATACTTTATTGAACACACCTGGGGAGAGGTTCATACCTTGAGGGAAGCATGTGTACTGATATCTTTGTCCTCCCCATGTGAACTCAAAGTATTGTCTTAGGTCTGGCTCGAGAGGAATGAAAAAGAATGCATTTGCCAAATCCACCACGGAGAAATTAGTAATCTCTCTAGTGATCTCAGCGAGTGCTGTGTGTGGATTTGGGACTGGAATAGGGGGGGGGGGGTTCTATTCTCTTGTTGACCAGTCTGAGATCATGTGCCATTCTAAAGGTGCCACACCCCAAATTGGGGTGTTCCAATTGCTAGTGGAGGGTTCCAATACTCCACTTTGTTCCAACTCTTTAACTGTCCTGTCTATGATTGCTTTAGCTTTTTCATTGGTGGGATATTGTGGTACCCACACTGGTGGTCCTGGTTTTACCTTGAACCTTGGTGGTTCCGAAGGTTCACATCGTCCTACGTCGTTTTTCCCTTGTCCCCACACTGTGCTAGGTATTCGTCCTAACATTTCCTCCGTTTTCTCATGATCTGTACTTTCTCTCCCATGTGTTCAGGTGATTACTCTTTTCTCCAGCTCTGACAAAGATGTGGTGTGATGTGTGATCCTATATACCTGTCCTTCTTTGTATGTGACTGCTGGAATGGAAGTTTGCTCCCAGTCCTTTAATTGGGATGCCATTTTTACCATTGGCCCCAAGTCCTTGGCTTGGGTGCCTGCTCCTAAAGCTAGACTTATATGTGGTTCTGCTGTCTTGCCCATTAGGTACCACTCTGCTTGTTTCTCGGTTAGCAATACGCGTGCTGCAACTCCTTTCTTTGAGACATATATACAGTCAGAGCTCAGCGTCCAAGGGGACTATTTCTCTAAATTTTTCCTCGTCAATTTCTTCATTTTGAGTGCGGTCATAGAGGAGAGTACAATGCGGGGAATCAGGGACTGGTTCATACACGTGCACTGCGTGGATCCATGGTTTCCACTGTTGATATAGGTTCAGAATATTTGTGATTGGTGGGTTGGGGTCTTCTTCCAACCGTGCCCAGTAGACATCTGCTGACTGTTTCTGCTGGTCGGTATTCTCACCTAACACCCATTGTCCATGACTCCTTTGTGATGTTATTGTCTCTGAACAATTCACTTTTGTCCCGTTTGGGAAATACACCTGTACTCCTAGAGGCCCACAGAGTATAGATGCTTTTAGCCTGACTAGGACATCTCTTCCTAGTAGCGGAAGCTATAGCTTTGATGAAACCGATAGCCTGCCAGTTTTGTGGGGAGAGGTTCGGTAAAAGGGAGTGGTGTTGGCTGTCCTCCAAATCCCACAAGGTGTACGGATCTATTGGAGAGTTGGTGGGCGAACTGGGGTTGCGTCAGAGTCGAATGAGTTGCTCCAGTGTCTACTAGAAACTCCACCTGATGTCCGTCCACCTCTCCCTTAAGCAGGGGGTCAGCCTCTCCCCCTGTTCCCGACCCCGGGCACCCCTAGTATTGGTCTGGATACCACACACCTTGAGGCATCTGGTTCCCTGGAGCTAGCTGTGCTGATGGTGGCGCATGTGGTGGCTGTGGTAGTCCTGCTCCTGGTGGTCCCCTTTGGCCCTAGGGGCACTCTCGGGCCCAGTATTCCTTACTCCCACACAGAAAACAACCGTTTTCCCTGAACCCTGATCCTCCCCTGCCTCTTCCTCTAGGGGCAAACCCTCTGCCTCTTCCTCTCCATCGTGATTGCAGGGGACCCCATGGTCCTCCTTGGAGAGGGGGTCCTGCATAGAATTGGCCTGTGGCTGGGTTCTCTGGAGCTTGCCCTGACTGTAGCTGACTCATCTGGTTCCCTGCTCTTCCTGCCTTTTTCTGAGTGGTTGCCTCTTCCCTTGCTTTTACTAGCTGTAGTTTAGTCAATTGGAGCTTAAGACCTTCTACCTCCATTTTGGCGGCATCTTTTTTCTCATCTGCTCTGCGCATGTGATGTTGGAGTGTACGCATCCACACTACTAGGGGTTCCGTGTCTGCTCGAGGATCGTCCTCCATTTTTGCTTGTACCTCCTTGTCTACTCCTTTCATAACTGCTGTATTGAACATGGCTCCCTGTAAGGGATCCGTTCCAGGGTTGCTTCCTGATCTCTCCTGCCAGTCTCTTCTACACCTCTCCACATAATCTGCTGGTCCCTCCCCTTCTTTCCTGACGAATCCCACAGTGTGCTGACTGGTCTGTTGTGGGAACCTTTGTCTCATTGCGGGCTATGTGCTGGGTGAACGGAGCCTCATCTGGTACCCCCATGGTACCGGCATCCGTGTCTAGCTGATTGGTTGTCCCTAAACCGTGTCTCTGCCCAATGAGGCCTCTAACGTCCCCCATTGTGAGCTCTGTTCCTAAGGTTAGGTTGGCTAACTTCTGTAGCCACATATTGGCTCCTTCACTCAGTGGTGGTAGCTGTGTGTTCATGTGTTCCTTGTCTGCAAGGCTGAACGGTTTGTATATTGGTGGCCCTCTTCCTGGTCCCTGTACCAAGGGGCCTTGGAAATATGGGCCTCCTTGACTCCTAGTCCTAGAAGCTATTGGATTGTGGCTTACGCCTTCCCCCCATCCCTCTCAGTCTGATTGGTTCGGTGTGTTTTCTCCCCTTGGGCTGTTTCTTCTGGAAGAACGGCAGGACGCTCTGTCAGACTCCTCTGAGTCCGAGCTTTCTATGTTTAGTCTCAGGTGGATCCTCTTGGGCTTAAACTCTCCCTTTTCCTTTTTATGGCAGTGTCATGTCTCTACTCTGTCGTCTTGGTCGGTTGAGTCTGGGTCTGGGTTGGGGTGCTGCTTCTCCGAATGGTAATCCTGATCTCTCCTCTTTCCTTTCTTTTTTTATTGATGTTTATGACAGACAAATACAAAACAAATACTTGTTACCTTATTGCAGTTACATGGATAAGATACACATCTTGTATGCATTTATCAGTATCTATCTGCCCAGTCTTTTTTTTTCTCTCTCTCTTACAAACAGCAACAAAAATAGCAAAAAAAATAAATGCAGTCCAGCAATAATGTACAGAACAGGCCAGACCTACAACACAAAACATATATCCACAAAACAAAACAAAACACCCTAGGAAGTCTACATATTATACCAATCCTGTACCTGCCTCTAATAAAATATGGAGAGATGGCGACATTCTTACATATCCAGCAATTGAGCTAGGAATGGGCCCCACACCTTGTTAAATAAATCTTCCCTCCCAGCCACTCTATAGGTGACCCGCTCGTAGCTGGCCATTGAGCTTAAAACCTGTATCCACTCCTTAAAAGTGGACTGAGTGGGAGATTTCCAGTGGCGTAAAGTTATCCTGCACCCTGTTGTCATAGCTAGACGACACCAAATTTTTTGGTGTTTCGACATTTGAATGTTATCTGGAAGTAATCCCAACAAACATAATGCAGGGTTTTTGATCAAGTGTGTGCCCAGCACCTTATTCAAGAACACAATTATTGCATTCCACATGTCTTTAGTTTTGTCACACTCATATAACATATGTACAAGAGTTCCGACCCTTCCATTACATCTCCAACACAAATCACTGTTTCTGAGTTTCAGTCTTGCCAGTTTTGAAGGGGTCCAGTAAGATCTATTTAATATCTTATAACAAATGAGTTGTGATTGTGCTTCACGTGAGTGCCATGATGCATATAGTTTTTTCCAATTATTTTCTGGAATCACTTGAGCCAGGTCCTTCTCCCAACACGCTTTCAGACCATCCAGTTTTGGCACTTGTGTACTTCTAATAAGTTCAAAGAATTTTGAAGCTCCTCTGTTTTTCTCTCCAATCTTATGGGAAATTACCTGGATTTCAGTCAGACTGTGCTGAATATGTTTGTTTGTTTGTTTGAGAGAATACAATGTCTCATTTGTAAATATCGCCAGAATTCAGAGTTACTCAAATTATATTTATTTTTAATTTCATCAAATGATCTAAATCCCACATCTCCCATCACATCCTCAAGAATATGAATCCCAGATCTAATCCATTTGTTCCAAAAGAAACTTTTCTTATCAATTAACAATTTCTTGTTATACCATATGGAGGATCTGCTTGATAAATATGGATCAGTTTTTGTTATTTGATGAGCAATTTTCCATGACTCTCTGGCAAAAGCCATTACCGGGTCTTGGGAGGGGACTGGTCTATCTTTTTGTGAGAGGAAGGCCTCCACAGAAAAAGGATGTACCAGTTGCTCTTCTATCCTGACCCACAGAGGGATCCTAGTAGGTGGCAGGTGAATTTTAGATAGCTGCGATAAAGAAAATGATAAATGATACCAGTCTATTCGTGATAATGCTAACCCCCCCTTGTCTTTTGCAGCATATAACTTAGTCCGATTAAACATGGGTTTTTTTCCTGCCCATATAAACTTCTCTATCATACTGTTGTATGTTTTAAGTAATAGCGGTAACATGGAAATGATGTAATTGATCTTGGGAGTTAAAATCATTTTAACTAGATTGAGTCTGCCCAACAAGGAAATATGCAACTTATCCCAATTTTGTAACAGAATTTGAGTTTTCTGAATAACTGGAGAAATGTTGGCTTCCATTATTTTTTTCAGACCTGGCGTTAATTTGATACCCAAATATGTTAATCCTTCAGGCATCCATCTGAATTTCCAGTTCTTTCTAATATCTGGGGGGCACAGTTTTGATAACGGCATGGCTTCTGATTTTGACCAGTTAACAGTATAACCAGATACCTCTGAGAACAGATTTATAACTGAACAAATTTCTGGGACTGAGGATTCAGGGTTACTAGATATCAATAACACATCATCTGCATACAACAGGAGCTTGTGCTCTTCTTGACCCGCCTGCACACCCCGTATATTTGAGTTAGCCCGTAGGTCTATGGCCAGGGGTTCAAGAAATATGGCGAAGATTAGAGGTGATAAAGGCGATCCTTGTCGAACACCACGATTTAGTCTGATTTGAGGTGACATAATCCCATTAGTTAAGACTGTGGCTGATGGGTCAGAGTACATTAATTCCACCCACTTCCTAAATATTGGACCAAATCCAAATTTTTCTAGCGTATAAAACAAAAAAGGAATTATTATCTCGTGGCCACGCGTTATTATCTCGTGGCCACGCGTTATTATCTCGTGGCCACGAGATAGTCAATGCGTGGCCACGCGTTACCTTTATTTTGAAAACCAAAAGTAATACGATGTTTCTCCGCATTTACCGCAATGCTGAGAATACTTGTACACTCGAAATTTAAGTGCGGCTGATTTGACCACGGAGATCGGAGTTGCGGCTGGCTTGACCGCGGTAGTCTTCATAGCATTATTATTGACATTACAGTTGCCATGACAATAATAACAAAGCTACTCTTGAATACAAAAGCAGACTATAATTGCCTTTATTCATGAATAAGCATCACTGACAGGCAGCTCCATATGGATAACCATTCCGCTACTGAAGGTGAATTATCTCGTGGCCACGCATTAACTATCTCGTGGCCACACATTACTATCTGGTGGCCACGCATTACTATCTCGTGGCCACGCGTTATTTTTTTTTTTATCCAATGTCACCAGGGGGGCTCCGTACACTCCTCTTTTTCTCGAGGAAAATGTACTATGATATTCCTGTCCAACCCATTCTCTTTTGAGTTTTGCTGCTTCATCATCGTTAAGATGGGTTTCTTGAACGAGGGCTATATCAGCCTTTTTTTGCTTTAGGTATGTGAGGATTTTTTTTCTTTTGACCACATTATTGCACCCTGATATATTCCAAGTTACAATTTTAAAGAGCACCATATTGCTCTGCTAATATATTATCATACAACCATCCTGTTATATAATGTCCCACTGTCTTGGTTGCCCCTCCTCTGATATAATACGTTTTCAGGAATACAGAAATACAAATATTACAGCTATATCTCCATGAGACACCTAGGGTTACACACCAAACAAACAAATACAAACTTAGGAACACACTGCAACAGCAGCCTACTAACATGTTACTTTCCAACATCAAACCTTCCTTTAAGGTTCCCTCAGCTGCACCTCCAAGGCCAGCCAACTCTACATTCCCCCTGTGTTTTAAGTAGCCTATTGAAACAAACTTGAGTCTGTTATAAAACTTGACTGAACCACTGCATCATAATCCACCATAGATTTACAAAGTGACTGAAAGCTTAAATTTAAAGGTGTGTTATTCAGTGATAACTATATGAGAGACAAGGAGCAATGACAACGGAAAAAGGAGTGCCTACGCGCGCACAGACCTATGTGCGCGCTCCCTCATATTAAGAAAGAAAACAAGATATATCTTACCACTCTGACCTCATGCCATATGACACTTAAAAAAATAAAAAATAAAGGCCAATGATCAGAAATATTACCAGTCATTCATCCGGAAATAACTCCGCACCTGTTGCTCAGATATTGTCCTCGGTCCGGGTAGGAGGGGGGAGAAAAAAAAAAGGGAGAGCGAGGGAAGAAACTCTGCTCAGTTTTCGTCCACATAAATAATTGCTCCCTGCTCCATCCATAGCTTCCATGGGAATAATCTTATCCCCAAAGTCTCTGTCCACATCCATGTAAATATCTCTCACGATCAGTTCAATATTCGCAGCGTATTTTCGGCATTATTTTCACGCATAGTCGGTGTCGCGCTCTTCTCCTCCACTGGCCCCCATCGTCCCCTCACCTCCGTGGCGGGTGAGAAATGCTTTGGCATCGGCCGCAGATGAGAACTCGTACCGCCGGTTGTCCAGTGAAAAAGTCATTGTTGCTGGGTTTCGGAGGGCATAATCCACATTACGCTTGCGGAGAATTCGTCTCAACTCCTCGTATTTTTTGCATTTCTCCTGTATCTCCTGAGCATAGTCTTGGAAGAAAAAAATCCTCGTGCCGTTCCATGTGACTTGCTTCTTCTTTCTCGCCGCCGTTAACACGGCAGCCTTGGCTTTGTCCCGCAGGAACCGGACAATGATGTGTCTTGGCCTGGCGTTTTCTCCAGGCCGGGGGCCGACCCGGTGGATCCTGTCAACTTCATACCAGTCGTCGACATCAATATTCAGTGTCTCCGATAGTAGTGTTTTCATAAAGCCATCCCAGTCGCGACCCTCCATTCCTTCTTTCACACCCACGATGCGTATGTTTTGACGCCGGGAGAAACCTTCCAGCGCTGTTATTTTCTCCTTCAGTACGTGATTCTGCCTCTCTAGGTCATTCACCACCGGGGCCCTTTTTGCCTCTTCATCCTCCAGCTTAGATATTCTCGATTCTGCCTCGCTGCTGCCCAGGCTTTTCACTGTTTCGTTCACCGCCTCTACTCCTCTTTTTACTCCCGAGACTTCCGCAGCTAGGCTCACGAGGATATCCTTGATACCCTGCAGTTCAGTCATCACGGTTGTGGCGTCTTGTGGAGATGAGTCCGCCATCTTAGTTGTATCCGCCGTCTCCTCTGTGTTTTTGTTACGTTGATTTTGAGAGGCGTTACGAGTAAAATAATGACTTTTTACCGACATATTTCTTTGGGGTTGCTGTTTGCCGCCGGTATACGTACGTTTGCAAATCGTATTTATGAATAAATGGGGAAATTAGCTAAGCTGGCTCGGCCCACTTCTCCTATGCAGGAGATGCTCCTATGCATCTTGGGCGCGTCACCCACCGGAAGTTCTCCTCTTTCCTTTCTACCTCCTGTGTATTCTTCACCTTCTTTCCCTTTCCTCTCTCCCTCTTCCGTTCTGCCTTTTGTATTTCTGCCAACATCTCCTCTGTTTCTTGTTCTTCCTTCTTAGATTGTCTTCGTTGTGCCTCCTCATACTCTTTTCTCATCCTATCCAATTCTGCCTCTACGCTCCCAGTCCACTCCTCCTCATCTCTGCCCTGCACCATCTCTGTTGAACCCTGGTCTTCGTTTCTTGTGATCTTCACTTGTGTGTATGGGGTCGGCGGAGCCGTGGTGGCAGCTCTGGGTACAGTTGGCTTACTGCTGGGGCTGAGGGGCTTGGTGGGGGTGGGCCGGTGTACGGTGGGAGAAAGTCTGTCTTTTTCCCTTCTTTCCTCCCTTTTCTTTGTCTCTGCTGCCATGCCTACAGCATGTAGGTCTGCTCTAAACTCCTCTAACCGTTCTCCTTCCTTTCTCTGTCCCTTCCTTTGATGCCATAACCTGCTTGGGTTCTTGCTCTGATATTCCCTGGCTGCTTTCTGCGCCTTGACCTCCTCTTCCTGAATCATTATTACCATGTTTTCTGGCTCTTCCTCACCCCATCCCTTACATAAGGTGAGTTTTTACATCTTCTAGCCTTTCATTTACATTTAGGTCATTTAGCAGACGCTTTTGTCCAAAGCGACTTACAATAAGTACATTTGTCAAAAGAAGGAAACAAAGACACCACAACGTATCATTGCCGATGCAGTAAGAGCTAAAAATAGAACAAGTGTTAGGTCCTCATCTGAGTAAAGTAGTACTTCAAGAGCAACAGTGCTAAGATCAGAGTGCTATAGGTAAGGTTTTTTTTGTTTTTTTTGGGGGGGGGGATGTCGAGGGAGGGTGTTAGTGGGTCATGCTATGTAGAGTCAAGGTGAAGTCTGAACAGGTGAGTCTTGAGCCTTTTTTGGAAGATGGCAAATGACTCTGCTGTCCTGACATTGGTCGGGAGTTCGTTCCACCACTGAGGCGCCAGAACGGAGAAGAGTCTGGACTTTGCTGAGCGACATTGTTTGGTTTCAGCGATTGTGGTACCAGCCGGCCAGCTGAAGTAGAGGAGCGAAGTGCTCGCTTCGGGGCATGAGGTTTGACCAGTGTTTGAAGGTAGAAGGGTGCTGTTCAATTGATGGCCCTGAAGGCCAGTGTCATCGTCTTGAATTGGATGCGTGCTGCAACAGGGAGCCAGTGGAGGTCACGGAGGAGGGGGGTCACGTGGGAGAATTTGGGTAGATTGAAGATAAGGCGTGCTGCGGCATTCTGGATACGCTGTAATGGTTTAATCGCAGAGGCCGGGAGTTCGGCCAGGAGAGAGTTGCAGTAGTCAAGGCGGGAGATGACCAGTGCTTGGACCAAGAGCTGCGTTGCACCCTTTCATCCTGATCTTTGTCCTTTTTGTGACTTGGCTGTCCAGACATGGTCTGTTCAACTACCTCCCTCCAATATTCTTCCCAGCCAAACCCTGGTCCTGCCATGGTGTCGCTACAACGTACTATTCACAGTTGCTCCTTTATTTATTTACACACACTTATAGCCTGATCAGTGGATCATGTCCCTAGCGACTATTTCTTCACACAACCTTCTACTCTACCTTGATAGAGTGGTGTGAAAACATAGGCCACTAGTTTTACTGATCAAACACCAAGTGTCACAGCCCTGTTATTTATGTACCCCCAGGGGTCCGTTTCACAAAGCAGGTTTAGTGAAAACCTTGAGTTAGTTAACCCTGAGATGAGGGAAACTCTGTTTTTTCGGTTTCACAAAGCCAGTTCAGCATAAATCTGAGTCAGTTACCCGGGTAACATACTCCCTGAACCTAACCTGCTTGCTAGCAGGTTTGCTTCAACAAACCCTGAGTTTCTCCCTACATGTCTCCGCCTTTTTCCGGAATCTGAACCAACTCTGAAAAAATGTGCCGTCCTTTCCTCGTCAACCTAATCGATACGGAAATAAAAGTGATTCTAGCAGCTTTGCGTCGGGAGAGAATTTTGATTACTTTTCCTTCCAATCACATTAGATATTATCTAAACAGTATTCTCCGACATTTTCGACATTTCATATCGCGGACATAATCCGCAACCAGATTCTTTGCGGAGGTAGTGTTTATGCGAACGGGAGATTTATGAAATGTTTAAGTACATTTCTGTGTTGAAATATCTGCTTATATTTACTATTTAATATGTGAAATATGATTAAAATCATATGCCTTAGTCAACGTATTTGCGCAATATTCTTATGCTTAATTTTCAACTGACGCCACTTTCTTTCTGTGCCTGTGGGGATTATTTGATGCCCTACTCTGTGAACTACGGGAGTTGAACCCCGACGCCCTGTACCGTGGGCAGCGTTGTTAACCATTACACCACAGTGTCGCTATGCAAGTCTGAAAATAAAGCCTTATTACCTTTAGATCAATAGACTGTTTCATTCAGTTATACACATTAGATCGGGCAGTAATTGTCTGCCACGCCAACTATCGCTAATTTGCTGCAGTTACGTTGCTCCGCTTTCTCAGGATGAGCTCGTTTTCTACATAAACACTCAGTAATATCTAATGACGCTCTCCCCGTTGCCACGGTGAATCGTAGTATCGGAGCTCCATTGATGATGGCTTTGTAGAGTCGGCAGGCACGCGCGTAACTCAGAGTTTACATACTCAGAGTTGACTGAACTAATTCAAAACCGCTGTTCTGAAACTGAAAACTCAGAGTTGCCCATCTCAGACAGAGTTGGTCAACTCAGAGTTCAGGGTTAGGTTCAGAGTTTGTTGAACCTGCATTGTGAAACGGGCCCCAGGTAAGAGAAGACCAGTGGTGAGTTTAAACTCAAGGCTTTTCTGTGATGTCTGCACCAAGCTTCTACTGGCAGTGTTTCACTGTCAGCGGCTACAGACTGGGTGTATCCACCATCACAGAAACCTTCTCACACTTTATCTGTCTGTGTTCTCTATTACCTTCGAAACCTCCCACACAGTCCCCTATATTACAATATTACACAGTGATCACAACATCTCTTGGCTCCCTGAGCCTGGATCCCTGAGCCTTTATCCTTTGGTTCCCAGAAGCTTTAGCTCCCAGAGCTTATAGGTGGCTTTCTAGGCTCACCTTGGGGCTATCCCCCTGTGGCGCTTTTATCCTGCTGCTCAATGTATATTCGAGGGTCTTTCTAGCCTCCGGCCTCTCTGCGTTCCCAGAACGTCTTACTGATCACTGTTTATGCGCCAAGGACCTTTCTGGATTTATGATCCAGAGACTCCTCTCCCAATATATCCTACAGAGTTTTTACCGATCCCGGATCGGCGGTCGACCTTTCCTAAAAGATCCTCAGCCCATCTACCTGATCAAATTAAACCTAGCCTCTAGACAACATGCTGACTTTCTCCACCAAATTTAGAATCTATGGCCGAATCACAGTCTTTACTTTTTAGAAAGAATAGGTGACTGCTTACCTTTCAGATGTTGGGATCCCTTGTGGAGAATGTCAGATGTACCAGGAGGCGCCCAGGTAACTCCGCGTGGTCACCGGTCCAACCTCCGCTGCTCCTTTGATCTGTCCTCCTTTGTCAGAATCACGTCGGGGTCACCAAGTTTCTCTGTAGGAATTTTGTTCACAAGTTAGTCAATCAGAAGGACCTCACAGAGTCTATATTGCGTTATTCAGATTCTGTAGGAGGATCACAAAGACAGCAAAGTCGTTGGTTCTTTAGTGCGCCATGGCTTCAGGCATTTATTTGCAGATGGACATCAGATAATACAAACGTCTGGAGAAACATTCTCCTCTCTAGCTAAGAGCTGCTGTGTGCAACACAGTGCTCTATACCAGAGGCAAGAAGTTCTGGCGTCTATTCTATCTGCTCCAGAATATATACTGTTACAGAGGCAGGGCTATGTGTCATGCTTACGCGTGCAAATGTGTATTTTTGGTATGGTAGTTCCCCTTCTGAGCTGAGATCGGCTCCAGCCACCCCCGTCCCCCCCCCCCCCCCCACCCCGCGACCCTGAACACAGGATAAGCGGTAGACAATGGATGGATGGATAGTTCTTCTTCTGTCCCTGAGAAGTTGGGGCACCATCTGCTTGTTGGCTTCCTCTTCCGGTCCTGTGAAGAAAACACTCATGCACTTCTTATGCTAACTGACTCCTTATTTGGTGAAACTCTGCTTGTAATGTCCTATTTATCATGTCCGTGCGCTACTGTCATGCATTGAGCGTCTCCCTCTATTGTCTATCTGGCTCAGACTGGTTTCTCCCTACCTTATAATACTGAATACATGTTTGTGCAAGCTTCTGCTGTTTTTGTTCCTCTATTGTGGTTAAGTAAGTTCATGGAGGGTGTGTAAGTTCATGAAGAGTGTATAGGTTCATGAAGAGTGTATAAGTTCTGTTCGGCTGAGTTCATGCTCTACAAGGAGTGACTCTTGCAACCTCCTTTACTGATTGTTATCTTCTATTGCTCTGCCGCCTTCTGAGGGTGATAGAATAGGTTAATATCAAACACATTACATGATTCTTAAACATACATCGTTCAGGTATCATCATACATTTTAAGCATCATTATATCTACAACAGATATAAACAAAATATTCATTAAGGACTGACACATTTTTTTTAATTATTGATTCACAATCAAAGAATGTTTTTCACACGAAGTGGTACTTTGATTCTGCACCTTTCCAAAAGCTCTGTTGATGTATATCCATCCATCCATTTTCTACCGCTTATCCTGTATTTAGGGTCGCGGGGGGGCTGGAGCCAATCCCAGCTGTCATTGGGCGAAGGCAGGGTACACTCTGGACAGGGCGCCAGTCTATCACAGGGCTGACATGTAGAGACAGACATCCATTCACGCTCACATTCACACCTACGGGCAATTTAGAGTCATCAATTAACCTATCCCCATCCTGCATGTCTTTGGACTGTGGGAGGAAGCCGGAGAACCCGGAGAGAACCCACGCTTACACAGGGAGAACATGCAAACTCCACACAGAAAGAGAATCGAACCCAGGACCCTCTTGCTGTGAGGCGAGAGTGCTACCCACTACACCACCGTGCAGCCCGCGTTGATGTATATATTTTATTTAATTATTCATTTAAATAAAAATGTTATCAATATGACCTTTAATATGAAATCACAACTAAGCTAAAGATTGAGTAGGTGATTCTATTCAGAAACTGTTATATTACTTGAAATCCTTGTAACATGCTGATGAACAACGAATACATTAAATGCTCTGTCATAAAAAAATAAAAAATGTCATCTGTGGTCGAGGCAGGACTGTAAAAACCCCGTACAATCAAAAACATCGGGCCGGAGAAAATAATTGGATGACTGCCTGTCTGTCAATACTTACTTCCTGATTGCACTCGTTTGGCGTTTTGGGGGCGGAGCTTTGAACACAGGTCTGAATGAAGGGGGTTGAACTTTTTCGGTTCGGCGATGCTTTCAAAGTCAAAGTCTCTGTGGTTCTTCCAAATTACCTACTCCTCCTTTAAACGTAAACCTGACTCTTTGTCCTTCCTAATCCCAGTTACAGGCTGCGGCCGCGTGTTTGGCCTCTCTGTTTCCAGTCCATCCTCCCATTGAACGTACGGCCGACAGTGGTGCAGGACACAAACTGTGATGTCGTAGCTGAGTAAACTAGAGAGCCGAAGCCTGGTTGCTCTGCTTTATCAGCAGTGCTCCATCTTGGCCGTGGGGCAAGCAGAACCCATTTAGGGCGTCGGCAGAGATGGTCTAGCGCCAGCTGAAAGCGCGGTTGAATTACGATCGCACTGCTTGTCTTTTATGTCCATTAGTCTGCCGGCAGAGGGCGAGCAACTGAGTGACTGCCATGTTGCTGTGGCACCTGCAAACACCTGCAGTAGTGCGTTATTATAAGACACACACACACACACACACACACACACACAACTAATTCAATTAAATGTTATTTATAGTGTCATATCACAACAGAAGTCATCTCAGGACACTTAACACATCGAGCAGGACTAGAATACACTCATGATTTTGTCCCAACGTCACCCAGAGGGTGACTGTCGTTACAGCGACAGTGGTGAGAAAAAACTGCTTTAATAGGCTTTTAGGCAGAAACCTCGTGCAGCCCAGGCCCTTGGGTTCCATCTGCTGCTTCCAAAGTGCTGGTAATGAGAAACACAAGCCCGAGCCGGTGCCTGTCTTCAAGACAAGAAAAGATAATTGCCAGGGAATCCAATTTTGAGCCAATGACATTAATGCTGGTGTGTTATATGTTTCAGCATGTGAGTGTGTATCATATTGTGCTCCAGATGGGTGACATATAATCCGGATGTGGTGGGTGTCTCATTTTAGCCTCCTGGGTTTTTGAGAAAGTCTGATCTGTTGGTTCTCCTCCCCTCGCAGGTCCTCACTGAACCAAGCTGGCTCATCTGGACCAGCTCACATCCCTCAACTCCCCATATTTTGGTACGGTTGTTTTGTGTTGCTATTCCTTTGATTTTCACTCACCCTCATCATGTTCTTTTTTTTGTAAATAAGATTATTTAATGATTTGTGACTGTTTCCCCTTGTTTTTGCCTGAACCAGCCAGTTCAGTTCATGACATGTCATATTCTTGCATTGGACTAGATGGTACTCGGCTTGTGGTGGTCAAAGCGTCTGAAGAAATAAATTTGGGAAAAAGTCACAAGCAACGTATCTTTGCAGAAATCATGACTTACTGAAGAAAATCCACAGGCATGCTGTGAGCAGTTTCATGTCGGACTATGATAGCTCCTTCACCAAACTGCTCACACACATGTATTTTAATTTAATTGATTTAATTGGTTAAGTTTTACTGTTCCATATTTGATAGAAAAGGTAAAACATAAGCGAAACATCAAGCATTAAAAACTCATTTATTTCAAAGGACTGAGCGAGTGCTCATAAAACATTTAAATGTGACATAAACAAAAACATGTTTTTATTTTTCAAACTCATTTCAATCCTTGCTGTGTGCTCTGAAGTCAGAAGCAGAAATATGCATTTTTTAACACCAAATCTGCAAAAAAAAAAAAAAAAAAGAAATGCTGTGTATAATAAAAGTCTTCACTAATAACGAACAAAACAACTGAAGTTGTTTCTCAAAGTGAAATAGGAAGTGAACCATCGCGTTGCTTTAGCAGCTAAAGATCACGGCGTTCTCTGCACAATCACCACTCAGCCGCCCGGCACTAAAAAAAACAAAAGACAACATGAAAGTCGTACTTTAAAGAAACAGTTTGACATTTTGTGAAAGAATGATTATTTGCTTTCTTGCTGAGAGTTCAATAATAAACCTGTCTGTAAATGTAAAGATGCCTTGTAGCACCTCTAAAGCTCTTTATCATATGTTGTTTGTGTAATTGGACCGGGCATGTGGCACCGTAGTTCGGCTGTACTCCATCCTCTCCTGTCACTTCATGTTGAAAACCAAGATGGTGATGGCCAGTGACGTTGTAAGGCCTATTTTAGGGCTACCCTAAATTGTGCCCAAGCCCCCTGACATAGGTTCGATTTTTATTTATTTTTTATTTTATTTTCAGAATAATCTCATACTGATGAAAGGGTATACATAGAGTTTTATGATTATAGAAAGTTTCTGTCGAAAGAATATACTTAGAAAGAAGTATTTCTGTAATGCCTATTTGTATTTTTGTTTTCGATTTTTTTTTTTACAGACACTGTATCCTCATTTTGCTGGAATAAATAAGAATAAATACATACTAAATACAGATATTTGGGTAAAGTTCATATGTATGTTGTCAGATTTCACTGTGACCTTTAAAACCACTCTTGGCTTATTCTACTGTATACTTTATGACAGAATCCCACTCTGATTGAACCAATCTACAGGACAGTAACTGGTGTAATTAAAGTCCATTCTTTAGACCTGCAGTTTATCTAACGGAGAGAGGAATTAGATACGCTATCACTTTAAGACACATTTACATCATCAGGTTCTAAGCATGCAGCTTTAATCTGTCTAAAAGTTACCATCACAGTAACTCTTGTCCAACAGAAGAGAATGGAAGAAGACCATGTGCTTTTAACTGGTTACTAGTACTGGACTTCTTCACTGGTTGTAGTTCTAATACTAAGAAGATGCTTCTCCTGGGGGCTAGGCCCCCCTGTCTTTTAATCCTAGTGACATCCCTGATGACGGCCAATAGGCTGAACTTGAGGGTTCCAAATACCATACTTCACAAATCAACGTGTGACGTGACTATGAATATGACTATGAATATGTGCTTCTTACGCACAATCTATGGTTTCCACCCGTTTTCAGTCTTTGTGCTAAGCTAAGCTAACCTGTTCCACATACTAAGGGACTGTACGTTATTTATTTTAAGACCGACCAGAGGGATTTTACTACTTTTACTAATGATGATGCCGTCTTCAAGAGAGCTGATTGGTCAGTAGGCAGTGCTTTTCTCCACGTTGATCTCTTATCAGGAACATAACCTGCCTTAAAACAAGACTAAAATTTGTTGGGTGACCCAACCCTCAACAAAGAAACCCCCCCCCCCCATATTCCTCCGGTGGTCCATTCCATAAATACTGAACAGTCCCTAACTGATATGAGAGTGCTCCTGATCTTCTCTTCTAACTTTCAGTAGAAAGTAACAGGCCATATTAACCAAAATGTCCAAATGCTTTAAATATTTAATTAAAGCAACAAACTGTTTGAAAATACAAATGGAATACCTTCCTCTTCCTTCCTCTTTGGCTCCTTGTGAAAAATCTGTCCATCGGTCTCTATCCAGCGGAGTTTAAAGTCTGCTAATCCGCGTTTCTCCAGTTTAGCATGCAGCTGTAGAGGGGAAAGAGTAAAAGCTCTGGATGTCACATCATTAGACTACTTGGCGTAGCGTTGGTCTGTTTGGAATGTACTCTACCTGCTCTAAAATCTGCTGCTGAACTGCAGCATCATTCAGGTCAGCCTCAGAATGGAACTTCAACTTGAATGTCTTGTACCGATGTGGAGAAACATACTGACAGATGAAATCATTCTTCGTGCCACAGTTAACGTCCCACCACGTCCCCGTGGTCGTGTTGACCGCGGCACATGATTTCATTGGCCCTCTGTTACGGTTGGGCCGGTGCTGGTTCCAGTTAGCGAAGGTGCTGGGGGTCTGGTCAGACCAGTGAGCCCAGGTCTTTCTGTGGAGGCCAATCCAGGACCACTGTGAGATTAGTGAGGAGATACGGTCATTCTCAGCCCTGCTGCTCACAGTGACGAGGTCTGTGTATTTGGTCCTGCAGTGTTTCTTAGCCTCGTGCCATTTCCTCGGCTTTTTCACAAAAATGTATTTGGGTTTACCTCGGTCTGAAAAAACCCCAGAGAGAAAGTACGGACAATAGGTTAGGCTGTGGATTGCCGTTGGCGTTTACCAAGGTGAACAAGAACAACAACACTCTGCGTCTGATACTGACGCACACACGTACCAGGAGAAACTAAAATGTAAACCCTTGTGTGTCATTGTTAGAGGTTTAGCTCAGGAGGTAGAGCGGGTTGGCTAGTAACCGCAAGATTGCCGGTTCGATCCCAAGCTCCTCCTAGCTGAGTGCCTGGTGTCCCTGAGCAAGACCCCTCACCCTAATTCCTCCTGACGAGCTGGCTGTCGCCCTGCGTGGTTGACTCCGCCGTCGGTTGACTCAGCCGTCGGTGTGTGAATGTGTGTATGAATGGGTGAATGTCAGTCATTACTGTAAATGAGTTAATTTACCATTTATTTACCATTCAGAGTAATGCTCTGCGAGTGGGACAATGTAGAATAATGTGACAGCTGACACATTCTGGTTTGTGGACTACCATTTTGAAGTCTTCAGTTTGACATTTTGGCCGTC
This sequence comes from Chelidonichthys spinosus, assembly GCA_029853015.1. Lineage (NCBI taxonomy): Eukaryota > Metazoa > Chordata > Actinopteri > Perciformes > Triglidae > Chelidonichthys > Chelidonichthys spinosus. Next base: position 22,645,889 of record CM056836.1, read on the forward strand.
ACCATCTTGGCTTTTTGCAACCAGAAGCGCCAAGAGGGTGGAGCTAATAACTGAACATGTTTAGGGGACCGCAAACTGAATTGAAAACACCGTGAAAGGGTTAAAGTTGTAAGATAAAACCACAGACAACTTCCAGACCAACAAACATGCCCTAAAGCATCCCCTGCTTTGTCATCAGTTGGACTCTAAATGGACCATAATGTACTAAATGAACTTCATGCTGGATTGAAGAAGACTTGAAACTAGAGATTGAGACCATAAACTGATGTAGAATAAATTTGGTGTTATTGACTATTGTAATGATGAATGGCTCAGACTTTTATGTTCTTCTAAAAGGAAGCCTTTAATCAAAACCTTTCTTCTTGCTCTGTCTAAGAGTTGCTGAAGAAAATTTCCTGTGTTGAAACTTGAATAAATAAACTTGAGTAAAAACTTAAAATCTTTCTTACCATAGCAGATTGCACTACGTTGTGTCGAACATGCAACGTCATACCAAAGGCCTTTAGGTGACATTGCCACGCAGCTCTCATCTTGGCTTTTGAACTTTGGCCTTGTTGCTTTCCACCTCCTGAACATGCTGTTGACTGCATTTCTCTGAGTCCACTCCCATCGTTTCATGTCATCATAAAGCCCTATCCATGCATATTTTCCAAGGTCCTGCAATACACTGAGCAGCCTGTCGTTGTCAACTTGATTTTCCACGGTGGCCAGGTCAGTGAACTTCTCTCTGCAGTAACTCTGAGCTTCAGCCCAGGTCTTTTTTCCCTTTACATAGTGGTACTCTCTGAAGATGTTTGCAGATAGAACAGACAGCCCTGATGGAAAGAGGAATGTTTTTCATTTATTCCACTGTGATACCAAATCTAACAAGTAAAGCCATTGTTAAATGTACAGGCCTTTTCCTGGATACTGTCAGAGAGAGAAAATTAAATTATGTTGATGCGATAGGTTGAAGTGATGTTCCATTGGGTTGCATTTACTGTAAAATGTGTACAATATTACCACGTCCACCCACTATAAATGTCTGACCTGAGAGAGTGAGCACAAATATCACTGTCTTCATCCTGCAAGTAAAAACAAGCACAACATGTTGAAGTTTTTTTTTTTTTTACAAGACAGTTTTTTTCAGTCACTAACAAGCGTTTGTCCAACCAGTTGTCACATTTTCAAAACTCTAAACACAATAAGCACAGCATCGGTCTTCTGTGGCCATACCATTCACACATTTCATGTCGTTTTCACACAATATGCAGTCTGTGAACACACTTCCACAATGCTTACATTTTCTTAACAGACAAGCTATACCTCCTAACAAAATGATGGATTGTTTTTGTATTATTTACAAATGTTAACACACAACATCCCACAATAGCAAAAACAATATTCCAAACCTTAGATACAGTATAAAAACCTCTGCTTCTGCAATGATATCAGTTCAAAAACAATATATCTCAGCTGATAATAAACATTTGAATAATGGACACACAGCTGATTTATGTTGAGTAAATTGGGCCAACCACAGCTGATTGCAGTGTGGCTTAGACTCAGTGGCAGGGGTTATATTTTCTATTACACTGACACTTATGCAGTAAAAGGAGGACTTTGAGGAGTGATGTTTTCGGAAACAGAAAAAGACAAACTTTTTATCTGGGCTTTTTGCTGTTGGTTTTTTGTTCAGAATGCTCTTGTGTGTTTCATGGATATTTTGTTCAATGTAAGCAATACTGTAAAACTTTTTCTGTTCTATCATACTGTAAACAGTATTTCTACTGTACTTCCTGTAGTAAACAGTAAAGGACAAAACTGATTTGCTTTTTACTGGAATGCTTTTGAATGTGAACATTACATGTAGACATACAGTTCCCAACCAAGAAATGTCGTGTAAAAACGATGGATTGCATGTTTTGCATGCAAATACCTGTAAAACTGAAACATAAAAGTCTATGCAGTTTTTGCAATGTCAACAATAGCCAGTATTTTGAAACCTGGTGAACGTTGATTGACTGCGTGTACTTTGTGAAGTGAAAACAAGTGTTATTCTTTGACAGAATAATTTCATTTTGAGTCAGATTTCCAGTGTTTTGGTAAAGTTAGTGTGTGCAGAGAAAGATGTGTTCCATTTTGAAATGAAGAGTTAGTATATATTTAACAAAATGTGTTTTTGAGAAGAAAATGATCCATTTGGCCAATTGTGTTTTGTAGGTGTGAGTCTGTGTTAAGAGTTTAGAAAAAGTATCTGAAGTATGGGTAAGTGCTTGTTAGCGATTGAAAAAAACTGTAATAATAATAATAATAAGAAGGCCTACCTCAGAAAGTTCCAGCTGTTTTTTGTGGACTTTGTTTCTGACTCAACCTTTAGTAAGTATTCACCTCATTTTATTCACTTCCTCCCCACCTTCTCAGAGGTCATTATGCAAACTGATGCCATTGATGTGATCCTGACTTTACACTATACAGGATGTAGACATACAAATCAAAAATGTGAAATTGAGCGTGTTGACCTTCAACTCATTCGTTGCAAACACATTACGGAGAGCGACAGGTAGGAGTAAAACGAGTAGTTAACCCTCGTAAAAAACTGTAAATGTCCCTCTATCCAGGACCAGCTTATCCTGTATGGGGGTCATGGGGGGCAAACCTGTTCTCATCCCCACATTTCTAACGGAGAGCCATTATTAGACGCTCAGAGGAAATCTTATTATTTTAACACTTTCATGCAGAATATGAATAGCGTTCCAGTCGTGCCAGCTTTGTAGGAATGTCAACATGTTGTTAAAAGGTGTGAAAATGACTCATTATTTGTTCTTGTTATGATCATTCTAAGCCTCTTTAACGTTTCCCATCTGGCAACGCTGACTCGGACACATATTTGATTGCTATAAGTAGTTTAGGAAATCCTGAAGCAATTATGTAAAACCCTGCTTCCTCTTACTGGTGGAGTGTGAACAAAGCTTTGAACTCTAATTTTCATGCGTTATCAGGTGGTGAAATGAAGCGTGCGACCTTCTGCTCGAGGGTCATTCACATTATTAATGGAGGTAAACTAAAGGGGATGAAGGGTTTACAAGTGCTGTAGCGGCACCAGCTACTTCCAGTAAAACAACATGATGTTTTCATCATCTACTCTGAATGATCTCTTACTTTATGCATCATTCAGACTCAATATTAACACTTGAGCTCGGGCAGATGGTGAATATCAGTGACCTTTAACCTCGGGGTGACCTCATCCAGGAAGCAGACAGCTTCCAGCTATGTATCGTCTCAATCTCGAGGCTGAGGGGAAATGAACAGATGGACAGAGCTTGTCTCAAAGGACAGTGAGCATCTGACTCGGGTGTCACCTTTTAACTGATGAACTGCCTTAGGGCTCCCCCTAGTGGTACGTTTGTGGCTCTGCTCTATTCTGATGGGCACAACATGGATTTTAGTTTGAAACCTTAAATATATTGCTTCTGGAGTGTTATACAGAAGTATTTACCTCGAATCAGTCATGGATTTTTCCCATTTTCAAGTTTATTCGGTGGAATAGAATTGTTCCAAAAACATCAACGTGAATGTATGATGTTTAGAAACCTTTACTCAAATGCCATACCACATTGTAAAATAGCATTACAATAACTTAAATATAATCATGATATAAAATGCAATAAATATGTTTACTGTGTTTTCTGAATCATCTGCTCCAATGTTGCCGCTGAAGTCTGCCAACCTCCGAGTGAACGACTCCGGCATGCTTAATTGATCGTTTGGGTGCCTGAATTTGGATGAGGGTGTGTGTGTGTGTGTGTGTGTGTGTGTGTGTGTGTGTGTACTCCAGTCTGAAAAAGAGACATACCGTTTGTGAATGTGTAGGCTATTTATGCATCATGAAGTTAGTGTATGTATGTATTTCAGCGCAATCAATTTAACATTCACACTCGATACACTTGACTTTACGTGCGCTCATCATTTTAATCAGACACCAGATGGCAACGTTGCCTTTAAGATTCATGACCATTCCCAAGCCACATTCCCTCCTCCTCCTCTCCTCTTCCTCCTCCTCTCCTCTCCTCCTCCTCCACCTCTCCTCCTCCTCCAGCTCGGAGGATTCGGCGCGACAGTCGGATCCTCTCGCCATGCCGGTCACGCCCCACACAGATATCAGCCTATTTCCCCAACGTGCGCGCACGCACGCACACACACACACACACACGAACACACGACACACACACACACACACACACACACACACTATTGCATCCCTCAGAAACACTCTCACACACATGCACGCTGTCTTATCACAAACAGACATCTCAAGGCTTACACACTGTCCTGCGTTTCTAAACCCCAGTTCAATGGCTGAGCCGCTGCTCGTCTGTCTTCATCTCCAGCAGGTTAAACGGAGAACAGCGTTCCCAAGCTGAACGCGGAGGCATCGGCCCACTCACTACTATTTTTAACCGGCATCACAGTCGTCAGTCGCAAAGCGGCCTCAGGTGTAAAATAGACCCTCGATGTAATTGTAATTGTAATGGATTGACCGGGCGAGCAAACTGGCATCATTCATAGCTCTGGTTTCACTGTCGTGTCAATAGAAATGCCCACAATGCCAACAACAAGAGCTTGGTTAGTTATCGACCAAAATGCCATCACACACACACACTCTCACACACACACACACACACACACACACACACACACACATTAAAGCACCATCTCCCTACGTGTGGGAGACAGAGAGACCATCACCATGGAAACAAACGTCATGTAGCCTAGTCTCCCACCGTCCACCGCCATCCTCCCTCCTCTCCTCCCCAATATGAACTCACCCCCACTTCTCTCTCTCTCTCACACACTCTGTTGCTGCCTGTCTACATGCTTCTCCATTTCCCCTCCTCTGTTTCCCGTTCCCAACATCATCCATCTTCCCAAAATACTCCCCCCCACACACACACTCCCCCCCTCTCTCTCCCTCTCTTTCTTTCTCTCTCTTTATCACATTAATCCTAATTCCACCAAGCCTATGCATTATATGATATATATATATATACATGTCTCTGTTTTGTCTGTGTAAGAGACAGAAAGTGAGAGTTAAAATCCGAGGGAGAGCATGGGGGATGTGTTGCCCCGGCAGACTGAAGCAATATGAATTTCTCAAATATGACACAAAGAAGGGATGAAGCTTGATTCTCTCTCATGTTCTCTCTCGTTCTATCGATTGAACAGAAAATCTTTGCTGATCAAACCCTGCGTTCCATTGGTGATTAAATGATACATGATCCGATTTGGTGTTGCTGAACATGCTTAGTGGTGCCTTCTTCTCCCCTAGCAGCTTTCTTCAGCCCCCCATAGCATGCTGGGAGATGTAGTCTCCTGCCAGCTGCTGCATATGCGCACCTCGACTGGCTCTTTGCACTACATTCCATTCACTGATGTGCTTGTCTTGCTGCCATCCAACATTTGATTTCTTTGTTAACCTCCACCAAGAAGATTGTGTTTTTCTGGTTCTGTGTGTTTGTCAGCAGGATTACGGATACATTTCTGACTCAATCTCCATGAAACTTGGTAGAAGAATGCCATTACATTTGGTGTGCCCTTTAAGTTTCACATCATTTGTTTATGTGTTGTTCATTTGTCTCCTGTTTATGTGTTGTGTATGTATATGTTCTAGTGGTACTATATGTCACATTGTGATATGACCTCTTGAAACTCCAATAAACACAACTAATTCATATTGCCTGTTATTGTCAGACTGATCCCGTAAAGGCGGACCAGTACATTGAGTGCTTTACTTTTACTTTCAGGTTTTAAGTATCACAATTGTAGCTGGAGTGAACTTCAGTATCATCAACGTTTTGACTGATGAATTAGACTCCAAAATACTTGACCTCGCAGCTTCTACTTCTTCTCAGACTGGAAAAATACCCTTTTGTGAGACCTGCACAGGATCAGATGTGCTGATCCCAGCTCAGCCGATGAGATCAGAGTCATCGTCTGCAGAAGAACGTTCATTTTCAAGCCGCACGAAAGCTTTGAGCACCAAACTCTTTCCCAACAGTGGCTCCTTGATGTTTGGTCAATTGTGTCTCGGAGGGAGAATGAGTCAAACACTTATCGGCGGACCGGCGGTTTGATCCCCAGCCCCTCCAGTCAGCATGTCCTTGAGCAAGATATTGAACCCCACATTGCTCCTGAAGGCTGTGCCATCAGTGGGAATGAACATTCATGAAGATCCTGAGGTTGCACATTGCAAGGCAGCTCCTGCCATTATGTGTGTGTGTGTGTGTGTGTGTGTGTGTGTGTGTGTGTGTGAATGGGTGAATGTTGCAATGTCACTAGAACGGTGCTGTATGAATGCAGACAAAGGTAAACAGGTCAGTGTGACTGGGACTGTTCATTGAGGGGATCTATTGGCAGAAATGGAGTATCATATTAAGTATGTTTTTTAAGCGTATAACCATCTGGTAAGAGTTGTGTTTATGTTGCCTTTGAATGACCCGTTTACATCTACAAATGGAGTGGGTCCTCTTCACGGAGCCGGCCGCCATCTTCCTGCAGTAGCCGAACGGACAAACCAAACAATGACTCACATTTTGTTTGCGCTTGGCACATGGGGGAAGTTTCTGTTGGTTGCAATTTTCAATCTCACCGCTAGGTGTCACCATATTCTACAATGTGCTCCTTTGAGATTGCATCTTTGTCTCCGAGGTGTAACTCATTTACTGTCAATATAACATTCATCTCAGTGACATGCCCACACTCATTTAATGTGACACCATACTAAGCCTCGTTATTTTATGACAAACAGTCTGATGATTTCTGGTGGTTCTTGCATGGCATTCAGTGAAACTCTGACCTGGACGGTGGTTATGGTTACTGTACATTCTGTGACATGGCTTAGTGTGCATTGATCAGTTTACGGTGTTACAGAGAAAGAGCATTTGAAAAGGGATTCAGATCAAAATAAAGAGATCGATGATAACATCTTGCAGAAACACATTGAAACCAAAACAAAGTGTTGTTGGTTCCATGACTCAGCTGAAACTTAGATTAATGAAACACTTCCATCAGCGCTAGCAGCTCAGGCGGGTTCAATTACAAACAGAACCTATTATTACTATAAATCATCCTTACCTTCAATAAAGGTGCATTGATTGTACTGAAAGACATCATTATGGCTGAATTTTAGAACATTTTTACTAATTTATAGAAATGTTATTGCATTCTGACCAAGGATTACACTTTAGTTATTATTATCAGCTAGTACACACCCCTGGGGTGACATTATTTTGATAAAGCTGCTGCTGAGGACAACTCCAGTCACTACAAGAACCACCCTGCCTCCTCCTCTCGCTGGTTCTCTGACCTGTTCATCTTTAAGCTTCCTGATCCATCACAGTTCGTGGTAAAGGCCATCGCTACCCTCCACTTCCATCTGCGTTTTCACCTCCTCTCACCTCCACTCTCTCCATCACAGTCCACCTTGCTTTCATCTCTTCTCCACCTCTCCCAGAAGGTTAGAGGGATGGTCCAGCAGAACCTAGAAGTTCAAGGGAAACTATGAGTTATCATCAGAGTATTTTTGTCAACAACAACAATTAAATCTATCACGAGACACTGAAACCGGCTGCAGTGGAGCCAAGATCTGACTGAAGAGCTGTTGTTCACCATGGTTCCGGTTGTAACCTCACTCTCACGCAAACTAATCAATGCGACACATAAAGCCAGCTTAAGTTTTTTAACAGTCGTGTGGTTGTACATCCTTTCCTGGGCTTGCTGAATTGATTAGCTCATCAGGAATGTGTGACAGACCACCAAAAGGACACCCAAATGATCCTTGGATCGATTGGTTCGGTCTAGCCAAAAGACGAATGACCCGTCATCTATTCACTTGCTGACTTTTCCATCTTCCTCTCAGGTGACAAATCGCTCTTTTCCAACTTGATATTTTACCCCTTAATTATATCTAAATCACCCAGGCCTTATTTGACAAATTAAGCCCTCCTTTCTTTTGATGTATTGACTTGACGTACTACTTTACCTTGAAACTGCACGAAGCAATGTTTTATATTTAACGACAGACCAAATTACTTTGTTTTATAGACAACGCCACAAATAGCTATCACCCAGAAGTACAGTTTCCCTCACACACTAGGGGTGTGAATCTTTGGCTTCACAGCGATTCGATGAATCGATTGTAAGACACACTCTCCCCTGCCAGCATGTAGTCTATTGAATAATGTTCAAAATAACTGAGCAATGTTTAATTACATTTTTGTATTCAGCATAAAATTTTATTCAGGTTTAGTTTTTAGAATAAATATGTTATTTTTCACCTTTCAGAAGAATACAGATCTCACTCACTTGCATTATTGCATGTTTATTTCATGGATATAGAATTTTAGTTACAAGTTACTGAATCGAATCGTGGTTTACACGATTAATCGAATGAATCGTTACACCTCTATCACACACCCATGCCTTTAAAGGGATAGTTCAGAATTTTGGACATAAGACCTATTTTCCAAGTCAGCCGGTGTGTTCGAGACGTCTGGAGACGTTTTCAAGACATTTCATTCAGTTCTTCTAGTTGCCGAGTTCGCTTGTGCTATGGCTAGTGCAAGTCAATGGTTCTAGTTAGCATGGCATTAAAAACAGTCTTGCCCACTCCACAGTGCACCCGAGGCAAATCAATTAAAACACTACACTGTGGATGTACATATCTGTGTTGATAGAATAATATTTTAAACAAAACTAACCTTGCATCGCATAAATCATCCATTTTTTGAGGGACTAGTTTCTCAGCAGCAGCGGAATTTTACTTTGCTCCGTCGGACTCAAAACTGTAAGACGCGCTGCTCAGAATCCAGCTGGTACATACACACCTGAACACCGCCGATTTGTCGGCCCTTATGCCCCCAAGGCTTTCTGAAAATCCCTCAGAGCTCACACAAACACCGGCCAGCCCACGGCCTCGCGAACCCACACATGCGGACTCTTCATCGGACTCAAAACTCTAAGACGCGCCACCCGAAATACTGCCCGTAAATAGGCAATCGAACCGGGCCGAATTGTTGGGCCTCATGCCCTCAGACCTGGGTGAAAAGCGCTTGGACCTCACGAAAACACTGGGCAGCCCATGGCCTAGCCAACCCACAATTGCGCACCGCGAACCCGAACCTCTGCTCCGTCCAGAGAACCATAAACCCTCGGATGCGGGGATTCCCTCCTGGCACCACCGGTCTCCGCTTGTTCGGTCCCAGTTCTCAGCTCCAGCGGGGGCTATCTCGGTCTCCACAGACGCTCGTTCACGTTCTGCCCTTTGAGCATCCCTCTCACGCAATTCTTCCTCTGTATATTCAGGCTCGTACAGGTACGGTTGGGTTTGGGTGGAAAAAACTCCTCATCAGAGTCTTCAAAAGTTTCAGTATATTCTCCAAAGGTGTCCATTTCTGTGAGATTGAAGAAACTAGCACTGCAGGCTACTCTGCGTCTGTAGCAATGATAGCAGGTAAACAAACTATTATAGAACAGGTAACTTATAAGTGCTAGGTGATATCACTCCGCCGCTGCCATAGCCTACTAGGAAGTATGACACGCTGCTGCTGAGACATAAATCCTTAAAAATACAACTTTGGTTTTATTTCAAACATTCTATCAACACATATGTACATCGATAGTCTGTCGTTACAATTGATTTGCCTCGGGTGCACTGTGGAGTCGGTATGAGTGTTTTTAATGCCATGCTAACTAGAACCATTGACTTGCGCTAGCCATAGCACAAGTGAACTCGGCAACTAGAAGAACTGAATGAAATGTCTTGAAAACGTCTCCAGACGTCTCGAACACACCGGCTGAGTTGGAAAATAGGTCTTATGTCCAAAATTCCGAACTATCCCTTTAACTTCCCACAAAATTCTCACCCCAAGGCGTCCATAACACGCTTGATCACTGCTTCAAGCTTCAGACTCTGGCGCTCTACTTTACTACGTCCACACACTCATGACTTAAACTTAAAAACTTAAACTGACCAACGAGTCATGTGATGCACGATTGCGTGACAAAATGTTTACTTTTTAATTTTGCAACAATGGTCTCCTGGCCGAACACGTCCTGCATCAGCATGAAGAGTCCTGTGTGGACTCTAATACATTATACTACGTCAGTTAGTCTGCAGTGATTGATACTGCTCTGTATGCTAACGCAGGCTGGTTAGCATACAGATGCTAAAGCTGGGCTCCGTGCCAGACGTCAGATTTGACACACTGGGACTGAGAACGGGTTGACTTTCATGCAGCGACGTAGTTGAACGACTGGTTCATTTCAAGCATAATCACCATGGTTAGATTGATATTAATGTTTGCCAACCCTGATATTATATGAAAGTAAAATCATATTGTCCAGCAGTGTCATTAACCTCTGAGCGGTAACATATCACGTGCCTGACCGCACAAAATCATTTCAGTGGGAGAGGATTTTACTCAGCCGCTTCTAAAACCTGCTCCTGTTTGATTTGATGTTTTTGGTGCACATTTTCAGATCTTCAAATCTTAACATTTAAATTTCTTCAAAAAGATTCTTAGAAATTAATAGTAAATGGCGCTCTCTCCAGAGCTGTGTGTTACGAGAGTGGCGTATGTGTGTGCGCGAGAATGTCTGTGTGTGTGTGTGTGTGTGAGAGCGTGACGTCAGCGAATGAGTCGACGAAGGAGTGAACGAGCGATTGCGCGAGTGTCAGTCTAGGAGGAACTAAACGAGTCCGGTTGTGGTTTTGAGTATACGTGTACTGGCTTAGAGCCAAGGAACAGGAAAGGTGTAACATTGGCGACCACGAAGGGACCCTCTCACGCAAACGGAAAGGCAGTGGTGAGCAAAGAATGAACGGTGAAACAAACCAGAGAAGTTAGAAGAGACAAAAGAATAAGCGGAAAGCATTGTTTATCTGTTTCAGCTAAGCTAAGATGGCGGACGCTAACCGCCGTAGCCCGTGCAATCACGGCTACTCAAAGTCCAACCCGTAACGATAAACGACGGTAATGTGGAAGAGACCATAGACAATATGAGTGAAGGAAATACAAGTTATTATGGACTTTCTAACGTGTTCCACCGTGAAGTGGAGCCTATTAGAATGAAGTATGCGGCAGCACCATGTGAGCTCATTCAACCCAATTTCTTGAGCCGTAACCCCTTCATTAATTCCAAAGATGTGGTGCGGCCAACAGACAAAGTGACTTTATTCCACAACCTGCTGCTATTGCAACGCCGCATTCAAACCCCTTTTCCTCGGACCAGGGGAGTTACATCCACAGCACCCCCAAGATCGGTTGCCCCCCAGCCCCCACATGCCTGTGCGCCACCTGCCCTTCTTCATCAAAGGATATTAACTATGGACATTCGCCGGAGCCAGGGCACAGTCGGACTATGAAGTTAAAGAGCTCTTTTCGCAAGGGTGAGCAGCCAAAGTCACATCAGCCCTCCTCCGAGCGTGAGGATGACTATGATCATCGAGAAAGAGTCCCCACTTTGAGACCCGGACAGTATGATGGCACCACACCCTGGACAGAGTTCCTGCACAGATTTGAGAGTTGTGCTGAAGCTAACTACTGGTCCACAAAGACAATGGCTGTCCAGCTGAAGGTCTGCATGGTGGGTGCAGCCGGGCCCATCATCCACAGAAATCCCAGGTCCGCCCTGTGGGACTACGTCCGCCTGGTGGAGGAGATAGAAACTGCATACGGCCCTTCCTCGCAGCATGCAGCTGCAGTAGCTATCGAGCTGAGACAACGTGTCCGCAAACCGGGTGAGGCTCTCCATGGTTTGCAAGATGACATCTACGGGAGAGTGTCAGTAGCCTACAGCAACAGGGCTGATGCTGAGCAGGACGCCATAGGAGTTGAAGTCTTTACTAATGCTCTAGGGGATGCAGAAATTGTACAAAAGCTTTTAGAGCAGCGCCCACAAACGTTAGCCCAAGCCTTTGACATTGCCCATCGCTATGAAACCACGAAGCAAGCAGCATCATATGTCGCAGGTCTCATGCACTCAGGAGCCCGTGACATAGCTGAGCGCAGGCCCCGTGCTATGGTGATCAGAGAGGGAACCGACGAAGAGGAATTAAAGACTGCTACAGCGCCCCCATCAGCCATCTTTAAACCTGCGTCTCCCAGCCACAGTCACACACCATATAGAGGTAAAAGCCCCAGAGACATTAAATGGGATGAGATTCGGTGTCACAACTGTTCAGGCCTGGGTCACATGAAGAGAAATTGCCCCTCACCAAGAAATGCAGCTAGAGCTCTAACTTTAACCATGTCCCCTCAAAGCTCAAGGTCAGCTGTGCTTCACCTTAAGGCCCAGGGTCAAGAAATGAACATTCACATGATTGTGTACGAGCTAGAAGTGGCCGCTGTTTTGGACAGTGGGGCTCGGAAAAGTGTTTTTCCTCTGTGTCATTACAACGCCATTCATCCGGATGTGAGGCCTCCACTTCAGTCATCCATCGTAGAGACACTGATCGGTGTTGGGCCTGGTGACATACCCGTGCTCGGCGAAGCTCACATCCCTGTCCAGATCAACAACCGTCAGGTGAGCATCCTCTTCCTGGTTGCTGATATAGCTGGTGATGAGGCCCTCCTGGCGTTGGAGAAACAACAGGATGCTGACCAACAGATACAACAGAGCCTGGGGGCGGGGCAACAGCAGTTGGGCATCGCCCATAGTGATGGTAAAGAAAAAAGATGGGAGGGTGTCCAGCGTGTCCTGGATGCGGGGCAGATGCATATCCTCTGCCCCGCATCCAGGACACGCTGGACACCCTCTCTGATGCCAAGTGGTTCAGCACCCTTGACCTCGTGGCCGGCTACTGGCAAGTCGAACTGACCCCAAGAGCACGCAAAGCAGCAGCATTCTGCACCAAAAGTGGACTGTTTGAATGGAATGTCATGCCATTTGGACTGTGTAATGCTCCGGCAACATTCCAGCGCTTGATGGACCGGGTGCTGGCCGGCATGCAGTGGGAGACCTGCCTAGTGTACCTGGACGACATCATCGTTCTGGGCAGCGACTTTCTGCAGATGCTGCAGCGGCTGGGCCAGGTTTTCAGTCGTCTCGACCAGGCCAAACTGAAACTAAAACCGTCTAAGTGCTGCCTCTTCCGCCGCCAAGTAGTCTACCTGGGTCACATCATTTCAGAGAGCGGTGTGGCCACTGACCCCAACAAAGTCCAGAAAGTGCAGGACTGGCCAACACCGACGTCACTCCAAGATGTCCGTCGCTTTGTGGGCCTTGCATCTTACTATCGGCGGTTCGTTAAAGACTTTGCTTCCATTGCAGAACCTCTCCATGCCCTGACCAAGAAACATGCCCAGTTTCGTTGGTCTGAGGAATGCCAGGCGGCATTTAATGCACTCAAATGCTTGCTAACGACAGCGCCAATCCTGGGCTACCCACCCGACCAAGGCAACATGATACTAGACACAGTGACGTCGGTATCATCGCTGTTCTCTCGCAGGTTCAGCAGGGTGTGGAACGTGTGCTAGCCTATGGAAGCTGCAAGCTGTCCAGAACTGAACAGAATTACTGTACCACACGGCGAGAACTGCTAGCCGTGGTCGACTTCACGTCACACTTTGGCCAGTATCTCCTAGGGCGGCGCTTCACGGTGCGCACCGACCACAGCAGCCTTCGGTGGCTAACAAGGATGTAGGAGCCTGAGGGGCAGCTCGCCAGGTGCTCGAGAGACTTGGCGAATACAACTTCGAGATCATCCATCGCCCTGGCCAGCTTCACGGCAATGCAGACCCTGCCGTCAGTCCTGTCCTTGTAAGCTCCCCAGCCCATCTCCTTCTCAGTTGAACATCAGTCACCAGGCTGTGCAGTGCAATTTGGACTCTGACATCAACCAGGCGATGCTGAGTCCAGTGGGGGTAGAGAGACACCCAGCTCCCGCAGAAGCAAGTCTAGTGGGGGTAGACAAGGCCCTGCCAGCTGACTCTAACAACTTAAAGTCCCCCGAGAAAATATACCTGACTAAGTCAAAAGAAAATTAACTGTTTGGTGGTTGGTCCCTGGAGGAGCTGCGACAAGCCCAGGAAGACGACGCAGACATTGCACCCATCAGAACCTGGTTGGAAACCAGCGGAGAACGTCCTGCATGGGTAACAGTCTCACCATGCAGCCCAGCCACAAAGACATATTGGAGCCAGTGGAAACGCCTCTACATCAGAGATGGAGTGCTAGTAAGACGTTTCTACTGCCTGGACGATACCCAATTCTATCCACAAGTAGTGCTGCCCCGCACCTTCCGGCCAGACATCATGAGACAGATGCATGAGGGACAAGTTGGTGGACATTTTGGTGTAGAGCGCACTGTAGCTCGGCTGCAAACCCGATACTTCTGGTACAGAATGAGGGAGGACGTTGCCCTGTGGTGTTACACCTGCACCAGCTGCGCATCAAAAGCCAGGCCACGGAAGACACCACAAGCCCCCATGGGCACTGTTTCGAGTCGGAGCGCCTATGGAGCGCATCGCTTTGGATATCATGGGGCCACTGAATGAGACTGAGCGCAACAACAGATATGTGCTGGTAATACAGGACTATTCCACAAAATGGGTCGAAGCGTTTCCCTACCTAACGAACAAGCTGTAACTGTGGCTGAAGTGCTCGCCTCCGAGTGGGTGTGTCGCTATGGAGCCCCGCAGACACTGCACAGCGACCAAGGCCGGAACTTTGAGTCCGAGGTGTTCCAGGAAATGTGCACGCTGTTCGGGATCGACAAAACACACACCACACCTTTCCGTCCTCAGTCCGATGGGCAAGTTGAAAGGTTCAATGCCACTCTGCAAAAGATCCTGGCCACGACAGCCGAGCGTTGCCACTGGGATTGGGACCTCATGATTCCCTACGCTGTCATGGCCTACAGAGCAACAAAGCACAGTTCAACTGGTTTCACCCCGAACTACATAATGTTTGGCCGGGAAGTGAGTGAGCCAGTAGACCTGGTATCCGGCCTGCCGCCAGACCCTGAACCAGCTCCCTCAGCCCCTGAGTATGTCCAGCACCTTCGAGAGCGACTGGAGCTGGCGCACCAAATCACCAGAGATGCTCTCGGAGAGTCTGTGGAACGTGAAAAGAGGCAATATGACAAGAACTGTTGCCGCACACATTACAACGTTGGTGATGCTGTGTGGTACTTCATCAAAGGAACAAAAAAATTCAAGAACAGAGTGAGGAAGTTCCTCCCATCTTACGAAGGGCCATTCTTCGTTCTGGGTCAGTTGGACGACCTGGTTTATCGAATCCAGAAAGGGCCAAAGACTAAAGTAAAGGTGGTTCACCACGATCAGCTAAAGCCTTATCGCTGCCGGGACCCACTGGACAATACTTGGGCCCTGGAGCAAGCCCAGAGCTGGACACCAATGGAGGTGTCAACCCCAGACGACGTAGATCCTGCTGACACTCTACTGGGTCTGCCCCAGCTCTTCTCCGACGCTTATGACAGCTCCAGCTTTCCCTCATCAGATCCAGCTGTGGACATTCCTGTAGCTGCTGCTTCTCACCCCTCCACCACTCACCTTGACTCCTCCGTTCCTGTGGAGTTCAAGGACAGTGGGGGTGGTGCGGCGGTGCAGCACCCTCAGAGCCCTCGTTCTCAAAGGCCCCAGTGCAGGCGTAGACCACCGACTCAGTTTGGTGAGTGGGTGGCTCACTGAGCGCCCGGCTCACTGAGCACCCGTGTTCATGGGCAGTTCCAGAACTTTAAGGGCAATGTTTACAATGTTTAAAAAAAAAAAAGAAGTTGCTTATTGCTTATGTTTTGTATTTCTCTTGGTAAAGAATATATAATATATATATATATATATATATAAAGAGAACTTAAAGGTAAAAAAAAAAAGTTTGATACAAAGTCAACTGTCAACAATTAGCTGGCTCTTCCAGCTAATTGTTATTTTCTATACTTCACATTTGGTGTATTTTTCTGTTAATATTTTGAGTTATTACAGAGAACGACTATTATCCTTTAAAATGCTAATTATATCTTCTACTCGTAGTCTGAGCGATGGATATTGTAATGCCTTTTCAGGGTTGTTCTGCTCAACTGTAATATGTGCACTAAATGCAACACTGTTAAATTCTTGCCTTTGCACTCCAAGCTACACTTTATCGGCATTCCTCTTAAATCGACGCCTATAGTTATACTGCATCCTTTCAACTAGATTGAATGTGTATGGGGCTGTATATCTGTATGGACATGTTGGTGTTTATTATTGTGCTGGAGTGAACATTCTGTTTTGATTGTCATCCAGAGTGGGGGTAGTGTTACGAGAGTGGCGTATGTGTGTGCGCGAGAATGTCTGTGTGTGTGTGTGAGCGTGACGTCAGCGAATGAGTCGACGAAGGAGTGAACGAGCGATTGCGCGAGTGTCAGTCTAGGAGGAACTAAACGAGTCCGGTTGTGGTTTTGAGTAAATAAAGTACCATAAAGTACCAAACGCCAAGAATCCGTGCCCGTGTCTTCCGACCTATAAACAGACCCACTGCCGGTTATAGTGAAGGGTGTTACCCCCGAAAGGACATCGGCCCTGGAGGGAACGTCTCCCCTGTGCTCCCCGACTACGGTCTGAGAGCCAAGGAACAGGAAAGGTGTAACATGTGTTCTTATTGTGGTGGAAAGTGTATTTACATAATCAGTGGATTCAAAAAACTCTCCTCTGAAATCAGCATCCACCTACAGTAGTCATGTTTCACCAGCTGATATGCTGTTTTCAATCACATGATCCAAACATAGAGAAACTCCTGGGACTGTCCTTTAAACTCATCCTGATGCTGCTCAGCACAATGACATCAAAACACCCAGAATATATTTCTCAGGGTGCGAGGAAATAAACATTGTTCTGCTGCTCTGCCGACCTGTTGAACGCCGGCGGCCGTTCCCCTGAACAGGTCACATGACCAGCCGGTCCGACAGTGGGACGACAGCAGCGTGGGCTGGGAGAGCCAAACGAGTTTCAGACCAATGTGGGTCACAGAAAGAGCCAGTGTGTGTGTGTGTGTGTGTGTGGGTGTGTGTGTGTGTGTGTGTGTGTGTGTGTGTGGGCCATCTGTCCTGACAAGATTACTGGAGTCAGACAAGAAGTCCAACTGGACCAGATTAGAGTATGAATATAGGCCAGGAGAAAGAGATAGAGAGAGAAACTGAAAGGGAGGAGGAGGAGGAGGAGGAGGAAGAGGGATAAAGAAATGGAGGATGATGAAGAGCAAGGAGGGGAAAAAAGAAATGATCGAGGGAGTGAAGAGAGTGGAAGGCATGCAGCACAGATCATGGCTTCAAATTGACTAAAATATGAGAAATATGTGACATCTGATTGCAGATCTTTGGAAGGAGAAAATTCCGTGAAGGAAACATGAGATTTGAGAAAAAATGTTCTTGGTTTTTTTGGTTGGTTGAATGCATAGACGGTCAGGTGTACACCGTGTATGTGTGTGTTGATGTATGTGTTTATTATGCAGGTGAGATCGAACAATGACAGCACCCGGGAGACTGCCACTGAAAGCTGATTGCATCGCCATGGCAACTGGGTCCTACATTACTCTTTCCCTCACCCCCCTGTCTACATCGGGTTTGAGTGGCGGTTGGTCTAATATGAGCCGCCGCAAAAGAGAGCAACACACACACACACACACACACACACACACTCGTCCTCATCATGCACACACACACGTTCCCGTACACATGAAGAAAAAGAAACTGAGATGTACATAAAATATCTTTATGATTCCTATTTCCATCGGTGCTGCTTTGCATCTCTGAAACCCCGTCCATTCATTCACACACTCCCTCGCCATAAATTACTACAGCTCTCCCACTTACTGTATTACTGTCATTCAGACCCTTCACACACACTCGTGCAGCCATGAAAACACACACACATAATCATCAGCATTCATCCTCTCTCCTCTCCCTTGACGAGTGACAGGATGGGCGAAAGGTTCCCCAAGCTGTTGCCTTAGCAACCCTGAAGAATATATTCCTCCGTGGCCATGACGACCAATGATGCACATCCGGTATGGTTGGTGGATTTTTATTTAGATGCCTAGCAGGGGGCCGTGGCGTGTGTGTCGGCATTTGTGTGTCTATAGATATGTGTGTGTGTGTGTGTGTGTGTGTGTGTGTGGTGCCATGCAACAGTGGAGGTACTGTGTGACTGAACATTTGCATGTGTTGGTGTGTTTATTTGCACACAGAGGATCTTGATGTCCTCATATTGTAGCTTGGAATATGTTTATGTGATGAACACAGCGGAAATGCAAATGCTACTTTTTCTTTTCAAAGTTTTTTTGTTCAACATGAAAGCATTGACACACCAAGTATCTACGTGCATACTTTTGAAAACCCACCAGATTAGGCAAAAGTATATATGTACGTGTATGCGTATGTATGTTAAAATTCAATTCTATTTTTGTTAAATGTAGGATGGAAGACTCATACACATCTTCCTCTTAAAGATAAAATGTTGAATACTTTTACTTCTACGTTTACTTGGTCTGGTACAACCTGGTATGCTAGCTAATGTTAGCTAAAGTTAGCAGACTTAAGATACACGTTGACTGAATGACTCTTCTGTCGTAACAACATTATATAACACAAGACAGCATGGAGTCCAGCTATAATTTAGCAAAAACAAAGAACTATACACATCATTTACCACTTGTGTGTATTGAGAAAACATCCATATCCCCACCAAAAACGCTCCTTTGTGCCGCCACGGTTTTAGGCCCATCGGACATGAACAATGACATCTTTTCACAGAGCACGAAATCTTAATAAAATCATGCAAACATGATGGTATGAGAATAATTTAAAACTTAATACATAAACCATGGTAAACACAGAGACTACTCATTGTTGTCACAGCTGTTGTTAAGGTGCACAGATCTTCAGCAGGCACTCTTGTCTCTGCTGGCTCCCTTACAGTCCAGATGGCAGCGAGAGAAAAGGTCGTGCCTAACTTTGGTAATAAATTATAGGGATTAGATATGGGTTATAATCTGCAGCTGCTCCCGCCACGACCAAGGTAAGGCTAGCCAAGCACCGGAAACTGCTTACTGAAAGAGGTGTTCATCACTTGTTGCCCCGACTGTTTGGTTAAGAGGAATCAGCAATCAGCGATTAAAATAGTTTTTTTTCATCATTGCAACCCCGAGATGTCCTTGAGCACACAGTCGTTAATGAGCACAGAAGCTGATGGCCGATGAGTCCAGTAGTATAGTGAGATATGCCGTGGACAGACAGATATGAACATGCACGCACACAAACAAACGCATGATCTCCTCACAGGCTTTACGCCTGGTGTAGAATTAGTATGTAGTGCCATTTTCCATTTTTTTCCACGGCGATGGCTTTCCTGCCACGATCTCACTGGCCTTTGGACAGCAAGGATAACGCAGCTAATATGCTAACTCACTGCTTTAATGGGTATCGACATGGAAAGGCACACACACTCACACAAACACACACACACACACGTTTCTTATTGCTCACACTGAGCCCTATTACATGTCCATGAACACGTTTATAAATGTGTCACTGTGTTCCTGTTAATGGCTCCAATAATCAATCATCGCTCTCTATATGCAAAAATCCATGCTGACCATTAGATGATGTATGTAGAGGCGAGTGCCAGTAAATACAGCCTCACAGTGGAAAGTAAACTCACCACGGAGACTTCTATACTCTACCAGTATACTGGTACGCTGTGTACCAATATTGTACCAGTCTTCCAGTATATATACTGGTACACTGGTACAATATAAATACTGGTAAACTAGTACAGTATAGGATGTGTTTGAGCAAGCAAAATGCTTCCAGGTTGATGGATAACAACCGACAGTGAGAATGTTGACCTTTCTAGCGACACCTGAGTGTGTGTGTGTGTGTGTGTGTGTGTGTCATGTCTACAAGGCTTGTCTACAAGTACATATATCACTTAATGATATGCTACAGACACTGTTTGCTGCCAGCCAAGGTGAACATTGTGAGGATGAGCTCAACCTCTCTTCTTTCAGCTGATCCCCATTTCTTTCTCTTTATGCTCTCCTCTCTCCCACACCACACACACACACACACACACACACATACACACACAACCCCGCTGTTTATGATGCTGAGAGTCCTTGACAGCCATATAAATAATCTATAATTCAGACTGCCACTGTTGAGCGCATTTTCACCGAAACCTCCTTTTAAGGCGACCTCCCATCAAGTGTCACGCTGAAGCGTCTACACATCAACATGCATCTGCAAACGCACTTCACACCCCCGTCCAGTGTCTCAGTACTGTAATGACTTATGATGCATGATGCAGTGATTGTGTTTTTTTATTTACGGCACATGTAATAAATGCAGCACAAGAACACTTTAAAGGGTGAGCTGAATGAAATGTCACAGCGTGACGAGTGCAGCGAGCGGATGAATGCTGGCTTTGATGAAGTGATGTCAACGAGTCTTCTGGGTTTGGTTGCAAGCTCCATGTCACTGCTGGGTCATCCAGTTAATCTGTGACATTTTACTAGATGCCTGCCCCTTTCTGTCACTGTGAGAGCAAACGTCTGACTCAACCCTAAATCATTGAATCAGTAGCTTTTAGTTTTGTTGAAGGCAGCGTGACTCGGCTACAGTGGGACTGAAAGCAGGAAGCCGTCACACATCACCGACACCTACTACAATCAACCACTCGCAGGCAGATCACCCTCTCTGTCCATCCAAAGGCAGTTTGCTACTTCCTCTCTTGCAACAAACAGTTGTTTCACACATGATGTTGATGGAAGGAGCCACATCTGATTTCTTTTTAAAGTCAGAACCTTTTTGGTTGCAGTTTGCTTGTTTATTTATTTTAATTAAAACCGTGACAAATAACTATGAAGGCGTACTAGGGCCACTGTAGAAATAAAAGAGAGAGGTGGACAATATCTGCAAATGTGCTACTTTATTATAGCGTTCATAGAGGAAGGAAACACGTTGCTTGACCGGATGTTTGTTGTTGCTATGATAACAAGTGAAAGCTACTGCGAGCATCTTGGCCCAACCACCCGATCAATAAACCCATAAGATGACAATTTGGCCGATACAAAAAAAAATAACCATCAACAGCCGTCACCCTAAGTACATTAACGAGGCATTGTCACACGTTGTTATGGAATAATTAGAAAAATTAATGTGACATTCATGTCAAGTTAGCTAGCATAGATGTTAGCATCGTAATAAAGTAGCAAATCTGCAACTTTATAAAGTCGCAATTTGCAACTTTTTTTCTCAGCATATTGCACACCTCGGCTCTGTTTTTTTTTTCTTACAGTGGCCCTCATACACCGGCGTAAATAACAGGTGTTACTGAACTAAAGATTTTGCAGCTCAAATACAGGACTTTCACCCAGCTTAACGGTGTTCGAGTCCCAAATTATCATTGAGTTATTTTCACGATACGTTAGTGACGTTTGTGACGTGTTTTCTGTATCCAATCAGACAGCCTGACCCAGCTCTAATCTTGGACCTTTGATCAAAAAATCACTGTAAATATCTCACCAAGGAAGATTTTAGAAATTCAATTAAAATGTGCTAAATGTATCTGTAAGTCATGGTTATGATGCAGAGCCCAGCAGTACTGGTTCCAGCAATACCTTCATTGTATTGGGTTAATTCATCAGAACATTTGCAAATCACAAATGATATTGCAAAGCTGTTTTGTGTTGATGCTTTCATAGCAGTTCCAGGTGCTGCATCAACATGCGTGTTTGTCCAACAGGCTCATGCTCTTGGTGAGCGGTGAACTGGACGTATACGTTTGCAGCGGATGAACATTAAGTAGCGTGGTTTACTCTGGGGACAGCGTCCATGCACTCGCACTGTTTCATGTTGGTGCCTGAGGATGAACGGCACCAGCATGTCGGCATGGTAAGCCCAATCAAAGCCGTGGGGGACGCTAGACTCTGGGGGGTCGAGTTTGCCCTGGTCACTGCCCTGTGTGTGGGACAGCCATCTAAATTGCGAACTATGAATGTGAACACTTTCTCACTTGGGTCCGTGTGATCTGAACCTTGAGCAAACTTGTCACAACTTCAATCCCATTATTTGGCTTTTTTTTCTCCTGTAAGAAACAATTCAAAAGAGTTTGCAATTTGCTGAGAATTCAGTTGGTAGCCGAATGGTAAAGCCACTCAAACAGCATTTCCTGTACACTCCAACATTTGCCCTCACCTTTACCTTGGACTAATGAATTCATTGAGAGGGAGTCATTAAGCCGGGTGATTCCATTCCAATATTTTTCTGTTTTATAGCCACTCGGCGAAGGTAAGAGGTGTGAAGTGTCTGGCCTTCTCTCTGTTGAGAAGAGTTGTGGTCTGAGCTATGGAGTTATATATATTATATATATATATATCATGGGCGAGCGGTCATAATAAGCTATAAATGCAGTGCATGCCCAAGCCCTTCAATAAAAATAATTGAAAATATTAATCTGGCAGTGTGTTCAATTATACAATACCTTAGTTTTACTGTTTTGGTCTTAAATCCGTGCCTAATCTGTCCCGTTTTGCTTGCGAAAAGCTGGAAAGCTGACAGCTTGTTTCGCGCATGCGCACTGTGACACCGACTAGTACGGTTACTGCTAAAGGCTGTGTTTACTGTCGATGAGCATTCTGAATGGCAAAAAAGCTGTCAGTGAAGCAGCTTATCTGCCAACGCGCATGCGCAAAAATGACTTGTTTGAATTGTTCAGCGGGAAACTGTCAGTGGTTCATTCATTGTGTAGCCTGGTCAAAATGACCGAGAATATTAATTATATTCAGGCTTAGCGTTCAGTGCCGTTTTCGCGGAGACCTTTTGAGGAAAAGAAAGCTATCATTTCAAGTGGACGGCCTACTCCTGAAGTAAATATCACAAAGACTGCAAAGAATTTCGTCCGTCACTTTCAAGCTAGCACGTATGAGAAACATAAATGGTTAGCTAGCCGACCCCCCTCTCGTGAAACGATCCGGTCTGACAGCGACATATTGCCTGTTCATTCATGAAAACCATCTTGAAACACTCTCAGTCAAACAAGGTGGGGAATGAGAGATCTGCGGCGCTACTAGCCTAGTTCGTTTTAAAAACACACCTGCAGCAGCGCCTCCTGATCTGAGACGTGTCACGTGACTTACTGTAAATGCTGTGCGGAAAACCAGCTGTGGTCTGTGATTGAGGTGCAGACGGGTGAGTTTGGAGCTGACGACAGGATCGCGCTGACGACCGTTTCGTTACATTTTTCTCATTGAAAAACTATACAACTGGCATTTAGATGATGTTCTCCATAAAAAAAATAAGTGAAATACTGTAATAACAATTCGGTTTTAGTAATCAACCGCATAAAGTGATCAAATGTACTCTGGACCAACGTGATCACTAGCGGTTTCCACTGTAGTAGTTAAAAACCATATTATATTTTTTATTAAAAAATATAATGCCCCCCCACGGGCGCGCATGGTATTGACACTTCAGCATGACCACAGTAAAAGGTCACCGCTCGCCACTGATATATATATTTATATATATTTAATACACTCACAGCCACTTTATTAGGCACACCTGGCCAACTGCTCGTTAACGCAAATTTCTAATCAGCCAATCACATGGCAGCAAGTCAATGCATTTAGGCATGTAGACATGGTCAAGACGATCTGCTGCAGTTCAAACCGAGCATCAGAACGGGGAAGAAAGGTGATTTAAGTGACTTTGAACGTGGCATGGTTGTTGGTGCCAGACGGGCTGGTCTGAGTATTTCAGAAACTGCTGATCTAATGGGATTTTCACACACAACCATCTCTAGGCTTTACAGAGAATGGTCTGAAAAAGAGAAAATATCCAGTGAGCGGCAGTTCTGTGGGCGCAAATGAGGAGAATGGCCAGACTGGTTCGAGCTGATGGAAAGGCAACAGTAACTCAAATAACCACCATATCTTACAACAGGAGGTGAGCTCCTCCACTGCAGCACACCGCTGCAACAGGAGGCAAACTTTTAACGTCTGCAGCGTTTCCTTTGTCCTAGGCCACAGTCTTTTCCCAAACTCGCTGGACGAGCGACAGACTGTTTTCCCCTGTTTTCCGCGACTCGCGCCTTTTCTTTTACTCGTTTTTGGATCCTGAGAGATCGCCGCACCCGCGCGTTTCTTTGTTTGCCTGCAGAAGAGGAACGAACGGTTCCTTTATTTCAGCGACAACAGGAAGGATAACTTCTACGCCCCGCTCCTGTCTGAAGTCAGCTGACTAAATCGCCAAGCCATGCGATTCTATTGTTGCCCGCGGAAGGAAGCAACACAAACTGTTTTCTTCATTAGAGTTGATCAACGGGAAGGATAACTGCTACGCCCCGCTCTCGTCTGGACTCAACCGAGGACTCGCGAACCACAGGCCGCCACCGCCGGCACGTCAAGAAGCACCGCCGCCGCACAAGACGGACTTACGCACATCGACAAAGTAAGAGGCTATTTGTCTGGGCAGAGACATAAGTTTGATAGTGTAGGATATGCTTGTAATTCTTGTTAACGTGTTTTAAGTTTTGATGACGGACCGCCGAGTCCATTGCTTTCTGTATTGTTGTATTTGAATGCTGATTGTGTACCCACGCTGCTGGGTTTCATTTCGGTAACTGTGTGTGTCTAACCTCGGACACGGTAAGTGATCTACCAGTATCAGTTAAAGGACCGGGGTCCCGCCGAACGAATGCCAGTTCATTCACGAGCTCCTGTGTGATGGTAATCGCTGACTGATCCTTTGTGGATTACGCGTGCGTTCTCTCTCTCTTTGTTCCAGCTAACACACATGTGCACACACATACACCACCCCCACACGTATCCTACGCCAGCTGTTTCCGTCTCCGGACGCTAAGGAAATAGCTCTATCTGGTGGCTGTACCCAGCCGTCTCTCTCTGTCTCTCCCTCTCACACTATTCTATCTGACGTCAGTGGCTCCGCCGCTGAACGCTGTGGCAAATAGCTCCACCTGGTGGCCATGCCCGGCCATCTCTCTCTCCTCTCCCTCTCACACTATTCTATCTGACGTCAGTGGCCCCGCCCCTGAACGCTGTGAGGAATAGCTCCACCTGGTGGTCGTGCCCGGCCATCTCTCTCTCTCTCTCTCTCTTCCTCCACACACACACACACACTCCACGTGTGTCTTCTGTAGCTTAGCTTTGTGTGTTAGGTAGTTAGGTAATAAGGCTTTGTTAATTGCAGTGTTATTGATTGTGATCATTATTACTGATTTTAATAAATCTTATTATATTATAACTAGCGGTCTCTTGTGCTTGTTGTGTATATGTCACTGGATAACAGCAGGTTGTGAAGGCTAGTGCTTGAATTTCACGCCTTTTTAATTGTTAGATTGTTTTTATGCTTCTATGCCAAGGATCACGATCCTTGGCATTTGAGTATAAAACCTTTATATTGAGACTGAATACAGTTTTAGGTTATCTTTTCCCTGATCCCAGGGTGGTGCCCCGTTTATTCATGATTATATCATGATAATTTATTAAATATGATTATTAGTATCGATAATCATATTGACATTAATAATTAGCTGTTGATAACCAAATCTGCTCCTGCTACAACCCCAACAATTTATATATATATATATATATATATATATATATATATATAAACCAGTCTGAGATGATTGGTGCTTTATGGCGTTATCCTGCTGGAAGTAGCCATCAGAACATGGGTACACTGTGGCCATAAAGGGATGGACATGGTCAGCAACAATAGTCTGGTAGATACAGGTGAGGGGAAGAAAAAAAGGAAAAGAAAGATTAATCAAAGGTTGAATGTTCCCAAATTGCCAGGAGAAGAGAGATGATGCAGATGAAGAAAGAAGTGGAGAATGAGAGACAACAAGATCGAGTAGCTCTCCACTCAAGCAAGCGATGCCTCGTTGCCATGGCAGCACAGTCTCTCCGGTCTCCGTGGGAACGGCTGAATCCTGTTGCAGCTCGACTTTGCCCCTGGGCGCGTGTGCATCTGAGAGAGAGAGAGAGAGAGAGAGAGAGAGAGAGAGAGAGAGAAATGGGAGAATTAAAAACAGCAACAGAACGGCGAGTTTAGCCCAGGGCGATTGGGCTGACCTGGAAAATGTTGGGCGTGTGCTTATTCTCTCTCTCTCTCTCTCTTTGTTCCCTCTCTTTATCTCCCTCTCTCACCTTTCCTTGTCAATAGACCTCTAAGTGTTTTTCCAGAGACTGTCGGACAGTTAAAGGTGAATGTGCAGCAGCGTTCAAAGCTGATAATCCTCATTCTCTTTCTACTGATGAGTTCTATGTTTTTAAACCTCTTTTGCAGCACACACACACACACACACACACACACACGCGTGCGCGTGCGCCAGCCTGCTGGTTTGTCTGTTTGTGTGTTTATTTGTGCGTTTGTCTCTGAGCCGGCTGCAGCCCATTCACAGAGCATAAGTAGCCCTATTAACAGGCCGACTTGCCAAGAAAACAGATGATCCCCTCCGACAGAGGTCCTATTGTCAGCGAGCGGTGGCGAACAATGCGGCCCTGTCTGACGCCACAGTGGTCGATTCACCCCTGCTTTCAGCCGCTGGTCACTACTCTTGCAGTCACAGCCCCGGGGAGCGGGGAAGGGCGCTCAGATGGTGCATGTAGGATTTGTGGAACGTGGTTGATTTATGAGGATGTTATTGCGTAGGGTGATGGCATGTTCAAAGGCTCGGGACTTTATAACGTCTGAGAACCGTTACAGCAGATTCATTGCTTTACGATCGGGGATTGCTCTTTGTCCTTAACATCAACTTGTGTGACATTTCTTATCTTATTTCATTTGACAGAATGATGGATCATACGGAAAGCCGGTAAAAAGTTTGGGGTACTGTAATGTTTTATCCCAATCTGAAAAGATTTTCATTTATTACTGGGCAACTTTATGACACAGTTGCTTGCATAACATTTAACAGAGGTTAAGAACTACACTTAAAGAACAAGGAAATGGTGTCACTTTAACGAATGCTCGCCGGGAGACTTGCTCGAGTAAAAACCACGAAATAGTCAACACTTTTATTTCAAACGTAAATCCTAAAGGATGTTTTGCATATTCCTGCATGTCTTGTGTTTACTTTAACTTTAAAACGGTTTAATATTAACAAGTTGATTATTATAACACGTTTCACCACATAGACAAAAGAAAGCGTTTATGGTGAGGGAAGAATGTACATGAGTTATTCTTATATTGTTAACTCAGATCAGATGACTACCGGACCACCCGATGCCTTCACCACATTTGGACTCATGAATATGAAGACAGACACACACACACACATGCATGTGTGAAGTCACATGCATCCAGTATGATGCGTCTGTGCTATGTGTGTGTGTGTGTGTGTGTGTCTGAGATCATCATCTCATCATCGTGTCACTCAGCATATCACGGCGGATGTTTATCCGCTGTCTTTACACCTGTATGAGATTAATTTCTGAAGGCTAATCTTAATTCCCTTTAATCTGAGACTACTCTGCGGCTCATGTGACGTCAGGATTTAATGCCGCACCGATAAATAGCACCAGGCTGCTAATAGATTACCCAATTCTCTCATGTCAAATCAAATCCCACAACCCCCAAATACATAAGCTCTGCTTTTTTTGTTGCTTTTCTCTTCCATGAGTCCGCCTGTTCTCTTTTTTATCGAGCGCTGACTGTTTCACGACTGTTACAATGGAATACCCACCAGTGCGCGTTGCAGGTTTGTTTTGAGCAGATTATTAATGGAGGTGTGGAAGTGTTTTACTCTTACTGTTTTTCTCCTGCTATGAAGCATCGCTAATGATCCTACACGCTGAATGCATCTCAAAGAGACGATTCATTCCAGTTCAGTTCACGTGTGAAAACGGCGACTTTAAAGGTGCTCTCAGTCATGCCATGGCTGAACTCCTCCAAACAGATAGGGGGCAGCATTTCACCTCCGCTGCTGTGTTCATACCATCTTAACGTACAGTAATCAGTCTGTTAGTGTATTGGCAGAAACGGGAATTTTGCTGATCCGGCGGGAGGGCTGCTATCTGTGCTAACTGAAGGTCTGCTCTATATCCAGCTGGCTTCACACAAATGCACTGATAATCTACTATCAACAATATAAATGATGTAACATATATGACATTAAGTGGTTTCAGTCTGATTTATGATCATATACATATGCATATGAACTCATGACTCACTAACGTCCCTCGAGGTACAAGTATCACAAGCAAGGACGGCTCGGGCTAGCTGATCAGCATGCTCATTTCACTACATTTCCCTTCACTTTGAAACTAAAACCTAACACCTATAAACCTGCTTTGTCACCCGTCAGACTATTGCAAGCAAACTAACTGAGAGTGATTTAATTTCCAAAACGGGGGTATGTTCAGGGAGAAATAGCAAAAATGAACCAAAACATTCATGATGCAGGAATGATTCAGGGTTATATTGATATAATTATTGGATTGAAAAGGCTGTTGTTTGACTGCCAACTTCTTCAAATGATCACTTGTGACTGAAAAGTTGGCAGGGCCACATTAGTTACAGTTAGTGTTGGGCAAGTGGCAACTAGTTAAAGTACCAGTTACTTCTCCCAGAAAGTAACTAAAGTAGTTACTGAGTTACAAATTCTAAAAGTAACTAGTTACTTTGGAAAGTAACTATTGCGTTACTTTCAAATAATTTTTAAATACGGATGTGTCAAATAATTTGGACCCCATCACCATCCCTCTTTGACGGAACTTAAAATACCTGTGCATGTTAATTATTTATGATAAATCTGAGTATTATAATGGAATTATTACTCAATACATTACAAGCAGAAATCCACAGTGCACAAATCTAAACAATTTTATTGGAGATATTATAATTACTATGCTTATAGTGGATTGATAAAAATAACACAATATATCTTTTGGAACTTTTGATATTTATTGCACCTCAACAGGTCACAACTAAGCAAAATAAAATGATTCTTGTTAAGCAATGTACCAAAAATACATAATAAATATATTTACTCTTTGTAGTATAAATTAGAGGGAAAAAAACAGTAGACATACTGTACGTATGTTTTTACGTAATGTTGTGTGCAAGGATGAAATTTTGATTTCAGAAGTGGGGGGGACAAAAGTATTTTTAATAAAAGTCTAACTAGTTCTTCTAGTTTTCTATTGCTACGTTTAAGTTTACTGTTCCCTTTTGTGGTTTGACTGGTTGTAAATCATGTAGCAAAACATTATCACCCAATTCTAATCCAATAGTAATAATAACAACAATAATAATAATAATAATATATTTTATTGATCAGATTATTGAGAGCTTTGTAAATGATGAGGATCATGAATAGCTGCTTTATTGGGAGCCAGTGAAGGTGTTGCAGGATGGATGTAACGCATTTCTCTGAGTAACTTAGACTTATGTCCACTTTTCTTTTTTAGACATCCTGGCTGCGTCTAATTACCAAACACACATACGCACACGGACACCGATTCAAACGTAAATGTAAATGAAACCTCTGATATTACAATCCTTCTAGCTGACGTGAACCAGGCAGAACAAACTCCCAACTTCCAGTAGCGGACTCCTGTAGGACTCCTGACCGCAGACTAGCAGACCGGTGTGCAAGCAAGATGGAGTGACGGCGGGGACGGCCAATCACACAGGCTTCAGCTTGAGTGGCCGTTTTCCGCCTGGTCCTAGTGCTTAGTTTTTTTCTGCCTTCAATAAAGTAAAGCAACACATTTTTTGGCAGTAACGATAACGGCGTTATAATAATGAGGTGAGTAATCATTTAGATAACTCGTTACTGAAAAAACTAACTATTACTAACTATTTTCCAAGTGAGCCGGTTTGTTCGAGACGTCTGGAGACGATTTCAAGAAATTTCATTCAGTTCTTCTAGTTGCCGAGTTCGCTTATGCTATGGCTAACGCAAGTCAACGGTTCTTAGCTAGACAGGCATTAAAAACAGTCTTGCCCACTCCACAGTGCACCCGAGGCAAATCCATTGTAACGGCAGACTATCGATGTACATGTGTGTGTTGATAGAATAATATTTGAAAGGTCTTATATCCAAAATTCTGAACTATCCCTTTAACATGACTCTCTCTCTAAACATTCATATATATATATATATATATATATATATATATATATATATATATATGTGTATTTTTATAAGCAGATGGCAGAGACTGTTGAGGTTCCAATCTCTTTGTTTCAGATAGAAATTCATTAAAAGTATCTGCTGTCAAATGTCATTGCTTCACTTCTAAAGTGAAATTCAAGAACCACCCTGCAAGTATGACGCTGAAGCGAGGAAGTGTGTGTCGTCCCGTGTCATGCATGTGTCGCCTGCTGTCCCTACAAAGGAGGTGAAAGTGTGTGATGTGTGAGTTCAGCCTTCTTCATCACCAGAGCTGAGAAGGTTCAAGTCAGGCTCATCTCTCTGACTCACTCACCATCTCTCTGCGTTTCCCCATCTTGCTGTTTTTCTGTCAGCCTATTCCACTCTGTCTCACTGTTCCTTCCTTCAACATGCACTCTCTCCCTCTCTCTCTCCCTCACACACACAAACAATCATTTCTGCTGCGCTTCATTAAAAAAAAATCATGATTCTCTGTCACAAAAAAGAAAGAGAGAGAGGAGCAGTGAATCCCATTTACTTGAACTGTATACAACACACACACACACACACACACACACACACACACACACACACACACACACACACACACACACACACACACACACACACACACACACACACACACACACACACACACACACACACACACACACACACACACACACACACACACACACACACACACACACACACACACACACACACACACACACACACACACACACACACACACACACACACACACACACACACACACACACACACACACACACACACACACACACACACACACACACACACACACACACACACACACACACACACACACACACACACACACACACACACACACACACACACACACACACACACACACACACACACACACACACACACACACACACACACACACACACACACACACACACACACACACACACACACACACACACACACACACACACACACACACACACACACACACACACACACACACACACACACACACACACACACACACACACACACACACACACACACACACACACACACACACACACACACACACACACACACACACACACACACACACACACACACACACACACACACACACACACACACACACACACACACACACACACACACACACACACACACACACACACACACACACACACACACACACACACACACACACACACACACACACACACACACACACACACACACACACACACACACACACACACACACACACACACACACACACACACACACACACACACACACACACACACACACACACACACACACACACACACACACACACACACACACACACACACACACACACACACACACACACACACACACACACACACACACACACACACACACACACACACACACACACACACACACACACACACACACACACACACACACACACACACACACACACACACACACACACACACACACACACACACACACACACACACACACACACACACACACACACACACACACACACACACACACACACACACACACACACACACACACACACACACACACACACACACACACACACACACACACACACACACACACACACACACACACACACACACACACACACACACACACACACACACACACACACACACACACACACACACACACACACACACACACACACACACACACACACACACACACACACACACACACACACACACACACACACACACACACACACACACACACACACACACACACACACACACACACACACACACACACACACACCAACCACTTCAGCCTCCATTTCCATCATTTTCAGCTCTTTGCCGGGAAGATGCATGAATTTTTCACTGTGAGGATGAGGAAGGGTGATGGGCGTTCTGGGTAAAAGCAGGCCAACTCGTATGATGCGGTTCTAGGCCAAAAGAAGATGGCGGACCACAAAACAACACAGAAATATGTGAAATGATTACAACCTCTAAACATTACAGGGTGAAGGCATGTGTGGCAATCTCAGTTGAACTGCGAGTGACAGATCTAGAGAATCTATGTAACACCAACAACGCCACCTTAGGACTTGCACCTAAAGAGTATACACTTTTAACTTTTACTTCTCAGAGGGTTTCCCAACAACACAACCCATGCACAGGTAGGTACACAAAATGAATACAGGCACGATGTAAGATCATTTAACAGATTTTATTTATTACTCACAATAAAATAATTTCTTTATTAAGTTCCGTTTCTCTAAAACAACATTTATATAGTTCTTTTTATTTCCAAAGAATATTATGTTCAGCCAACACAGTAACCCACGGTGGTTCAGTTAGGAAGAAAGGCAATTTCAATAGCTTAGCTGTAGCAGAGGTCACTGCACACTCAAATAATCAAAACGAAACCAAACAACATCTATATACAAATGGGACGCAAACTCAAATCAAAACGAGAAAGAAAACATGCTTAACTTTGGCAGGTCCTCCACTATAACTGCTGTACTAACCCCCCCACCAAGAGTCTGATTGGGGCTGACCACCTTGAACTACAACACATTACATTAAGAGCGTCTAAACGACGAAGAGAGAGAGAGCGCAAAGCGGCTATTTATTATCGGCCTGAATGAGCGAGGCGAACAAACAAAAAGGAAAGAAAAGGAGGCTAGAGGCAAGGCAGGGCAAATGGCAGCCTAACGCCAGGCAAGCTTTAAAAGAAACAGAGCCAGCTGTTAGGAATAACACATAAACACTAGCAGACAACTAGCACTAAGCTTGAGGCTCTGGTTACCTGCGTGGTTAGCTGCGTGGTTAGCTGTAGCCTGCTCACATTGATGCTCTCGCCGCTAGCAGCTATGATGGTAGCAGCGGCTAACCGGAAGGGACACACACACACACCTCCGCTCGACACGCCAACCTGGCGAACGAACACACGGCGCATACCACGAATCACCAGAGCCACACACACCGGCCAGCACTTGCTTCGGCAGAGGAGAGAGAGCGACTAAACAACAGCGGGGATATATAAACAGGTCCGCATTAGCGGCCAATGACGCGGCTACACTACCGGTGCCGGTAAGGGGCGTGCCACACACCTGCTGCGATCGTCTTGCCTGCTGCAAAGACTGAGAGACACAGAAGAGAAATGAAATATATATAAACATAAAACCATCCGGTTACACATGTAATGTTTAATATGACGGAACCAATTTGACATTCAAAAACCAAAACCACTTCTTTAGGTTTGGAGGAAATGGCTGGGCTCAAAATAAATATGTAGACGAAGCAACGTGCATGAAAACATCACGCATGTACCGTCACAATACCTCAACATACTATGGGACACGGACGCTGGTCCTGTGGTTGTTTGTGGTCTTTGTCAGTGTTTCCACCACCAGCGGCTCAGAGCGATGCATGTTCACGTGGACGTGTCCTCCACCATTCAGGATCCTCAGGGACTATTTCACGTCCTTCTGTGTCATTCATTTGTCTCTGCAGGTTCCACAGATATCATTTCTGCATTTTCTATTTCTGGTGAAAAAAAATAAGGCACAGCCTTCGGGGTGACATTGCCGTGAGCCACATGCTCCATTAGATCTTTACACGACAGCTGATCCCGTCACTACAGCTGTCACAATATTTCTCCAACGCTCACACACAGCTGGCCTCAGTTCAGTTTGAAATAAGGATGCCAGCATCACGGCGCTGAGAGCTGACCTTTTTCTAAGTGAATTGAAAAGATGCGTCTGTATGGAGATGTACCTGTAAAAACATGCAACCAGAGGAGAATGAACATTAATGCACAAATGTATTCCAGTAATGTCACTTGCATGACTACTTACACACAATGACATGTGTATGAACACACATCAACCGACTGTCACACACACACACACACACCCACCCACACACACACACACAGCGATGGCACCCACACACTCGATGTATTGTCCTCAGGGACATAATGGGCCATATTGATCGAGCTGTTAGTTGGGAATAAATGGACAAATGCACCTTCAACACACACACAAGCACGTAAACACAGATCTTGTGCAGCTTCAGTACCTGGAAAAGGCCAGAGCTGCAGAAGTGCAAAAATCATAACTCTTCTGTTTGAGGAATCGTTCCTGCAGCGGCCTGCGCCTCGTTAGTCTGCGAATGTTCCAGCTGCTCTGAGGTAAACAAGGCAGCATGACAGGTTTTATTGACGGGGTAATCATTTTGTGTGTTTAGCTCATGAACTACTTTCCTGGAGAACCCTGGGTTAGATTGATGTAAAGCATAAACGCTGTTGCTATGGCTACCTGATCATTTCATTTTGAGATTTAAACAATAGTTAAACTGTTTCTTGGAACCATGATTTCACCTGATATCGACCAACAACAGCAAAAAAATAAACTAAAAATAAAAAGATTTTCTTGGATGAAAAATGTAATGTTTAGATTTTCGATGCATCTTAAATGTTTTCAAATGAAAGAAGTAGTCCCTCGGGCAGGCAATGTCTCCAATCCCTCCCTCCCCTCCTTTGAATCTGGCACCGATGTCTCTGCAACATGTAAAACCTGAGATTTAAATGGATCTGATACTTGTTGCTGAATTGGTTTGTCCGTAGGTGACGTTACGGTTTGTGTTATTAATATTAATAATAATTACTGGTATTTGTAGGAACCCAAGGACACTTTACATTGTGTAAACGTGCAATGGCATTGCCTTTTACGCTGTCACGTAAAAAGGCTTAAATATCTGTCCTTGTGCGTCATCGGGAAACACATTTTCTCAAACACTTCATAAAATCTACTATATTATCTGTTTTCAGCTTTTAAAGCTGTTTGTACCAGCGATACATTACAGTATTCTCTGTATAGCAGACATGTTGTCTCTCGCTGCTGTTACCAATCACAGAGACAGACAGGCTGTGGCCGATTCATTTGGTCCGATCTCGTCCGCTCTAACCTTTAGCCTGCCATCCTCTCTCTGTCGCTCTCTCTCTAATCTCAGTGGGAAGCTCTGGAATTAACCGCCAGTTTCAATCAAATCCAACCAGATTCACTCTCTTCTGTGACCAGTGACCTGCATATCACACACACACACACACACACACACACACAGCAATCACACTGTCCCTTAGTAAGAGGTCAAGAGGTGGACGCCACCGTGCAACGGCGTTGTCTGTTTCACACACCCTTCTGGCACTAACGAAGGGAAAAATTAGATTTTAATCCCAAGTGTGAGAGAGATAGAGAGAGAGAGAGAGAGAGAGAGAGAGAGAGAGAGAGAGAGAGAGAGAGAGAGAGAGAGGCCAGAGCTATCTTACCCTTCTGGAGATCAATTAAATGATAGGCATGCTTGAGTCCAGCAGCCTGGGTGATGTATATGTACTGCACTGATAAAACATACACAACAGTTAAAGGGCAGCGCACATCTAACCTGCCACTTTATTAGGTACACCTAAAAAAAATGATTTTTTAAAAGTATGAAAAATATTCCAGTATTTCAGTGATTTATTTGATTTATCAATATTCAAAAATATTGCATCCTACACCTCCCATAATGCACCATAATAATTGTATTTACTGTAATAGAGCATCCTATTCCTTTTCAAATCTGACCCAGTATGGCTGGCCTCCTCAGACTGATTCCATGTGGACTATCAGTCTATGGAAGTTTTTTTGGTTTTTGGCCATCGCCATTTTATTCTTTTGGAACCAGAAGTGACACCAGAGGGCGGAGCTAAATGCAACCTGAATGAAACAACTGCCTCTGTCACGTTCTGAGGAGAAAAGTGTGCAG